>DWJZ01009982.1:0-10383 GCA_018249125.1 Asbolis capucinus
TAATAAGTAAGTCAGGTATTGTCTACCGAAACGTGACATGGATCATGGTCCTAGCTGAACTGATCCATGCAACTGGGTTGTAATATCGGCGTGAAAAACATATATCGTGAGTACCCGTAACATCATGTACACAGTCCACAATGAGTTGAGTTTAAAATCATGGAGTATACATAGGAGGCAAATGGAGTTTTTATGGATTAAGGTTGTATAATAAATTATTTATTATATATTAATTGTTTCAAACATTGGTTTCTCGATGATCCTGGGTTCATACCCTGAGCGGTCCTCTAATTCTTAAAGTTATGTGCGGATCAGAAGTTGATTATCACTACATGTGAATCACTACACTACAGGTGAATCAGAACATCCTGAGGAAACCTTCACTCCTGAGAGTTGTCTATAAAGTTCTCGAAGGTATGAAGTCTACCAATGTACTTGGGCAGTGTATCCCTGTGTAGTGGGCCTGTACCCCTCACATTGTGAGAGTATACCCGAGCCAGCAGTGGGACAATTAGGGGTTGCAATGATAGAAGCATTATCTCCCATCGTATTTTTTTCTATTGATGATAAAATGTAGAAAATTAATGTAATTTTAAGTTAAACTAATATAATTTTATGTGAAATTAATGTAATTTTAAGTTAAATTAATGTAATTTTAACTGAAATAAAAGTGATTTTAAGTTAAATTAATGTAATTTTAAGTGCAATAAATGTAATTTTAAGTTAAATTAATGTAATTTTAAGTGAAATAAATGTGATTTTAAGTTAAATTAATGTAATTTTAAATTAAGTTAGTGGAATGTTAAGTTAAATAAATGTAATCTTAAGTGAAATAAATGTGATTTTAAGTGAAATTTATAATTTTAAGTTAAGTGAATGTAATCCTAAACTAAATGAATGTAATTTTAGGTTAAATGAATTCAATTTTAAGTTAAATTAGTGTAATTTTAAATTAAATTAATGTAATTTTAAGTAAAATGAATTTAATTTTAAGTAACACATCGATAGGTCCTATGTATAATGTAAAATATAGTAAATACGTGTCGTAGTAATTATGCCAAGTATTATAAGCGTCAGTTGTAGCATGTACTAAATATATCAAATCGAAACTTGGAACCTGTATTAAAAGTTATGGTTTTACACTACGGCCATTGCACACGGGAGCCATCGATTTTTAGTGGCTTTCATCCCCTAACATTTTCTGCTATTGTTCTTTAAAAATGTACATCTGTATTTTTCCTTTGCATTGTCATCCAAAACATACAATCAGCCGTGGCTAAAGGAGTTTTACTTGAGTAAATAATTTAACTTTGACAGACATCACGTTATCGAAGGTTTCTATAGGGCCAGGGGTGGGTACACATTGGTGACAAAGCGAATTTCATTTGTCACACTACACGCTTTCGGCAACCCTGACGGATATCTGAAAAAACGTTTATCCATATCGGCGACTGATAACAATTAGGGTGTAACTGTTTGGAGTAACTCATAAGAAAAACGCTCTTATTGTGTTCCGAATAAGGGCGAAAAGAAGAGTCACTCTAAAGAGTTACGTATGATATATTTATGAAGCAAGATTGAGTAGGGTTGGGAGTACTTACTTTAATATTAAGTTTATTTTCCTCTCTATAATGTTCTATAATAGTTAATATAAATCTGTACGCAAAATGTTGAATTACTGACATATATTTTCTATAATGTTTTGATATTCAGAATATTTTAGTATTATGAAAATGGCTCCAATATTTTAAGTATTTATTTATTGTACATATATATTTTTAAAATTACATACATTGTAGATCTTTGGTATTAAACTAGGATTACCTGTGTTGGGGATGACTAACACTTTTCTCTTTTATTAAATGATTTGAAATTTATTAAAAATATTTAAAAACACAAGCTGTTAATATAGATCCATAATACAAAGAAACATACAAAATTTCTGTATTGTTACCCGTTGAGGAGTTCACTTGTCTGGAGCCAATCCTGAACGGAGTATCAGGTCGTGCTTGTTATAAAAATGCAGTGTCATCAGGATGAAAAGTTTATGCAAAATTTCTTCTCCGTAGTGTAAGAGAAAGTGGGTCTAATTAATCTTGCAAGGTTTGACGCATAACAAAAAATATACTAATATACAAACATACATACACTGCAAGGTAAATAAAATCTTGTAAAACACTTACTACATAGTTAAGTTTACGGAGTGTGTGTGTGTGGTGTATGTGTTGTATGTTTGTGTATGTATATATGGTATGTTTGTGTGTACATGTGAGTGTATGTTTTAGAAAAAGCTCTTAACTTTTCTGTCTCCTGACAGTTCAAGTTAATAAATCAATTTTTTTAAACCCTTTTACCTTTTGCTTTTGTATATCATCGGGTCCAAGAAAAACTCTTTGACGTAAAAAAAATATAGACATGCTAGTAAGTTGTAGTCAATTTCATAATAACGTACAATGAGCGCCATCTATAACATTTGTTTTATTTTACCCCAGAGTTGACTTCAAACTAACCTGGTCTACATTTAGTAAAATCCGTTAGTATTTTCTAGAAAAAAACAATAGCTCAAATGACAAAGTACATCTCCTTCCTGTCCTCTAAAAAATTAGATTTTAATATAAATTGACTTGCTTTTCAAGTCTGGAGATGGCCTGAGGCCACATATTCAAAAGCCATTATATGTATGTAAGGCTTATAATAAATCATGTCAGTCCTCCGAGACCTGTATACACTCTTTCACAACACTAACACTACTAATCTTTTAGCGATACACACGGCTGCGAAGTTCGTCAGGCAATGGCTTCAAGCAAATCTTAGAACATGCTAGACACATACGAATACTCGCTGTTCCATTTTCGATTGGTGGAGTGAAAATGGTGTTAACGACACGAGTCGGCAGTCTTTTTTTATACGAGGGCCACAACTGTAAGCATATTGCTGCGGGCCACATTTCATGTCGTCGTCGTTAGGATCATAAGAAACGACTAGTAGAGTTATGGAAGTGGGGTTAGTGTGGGCCTCACCGTAATTACGTACTGGGCGCATGCGGCCCGCGGGCCACGTTGCTGACCTCTGCTATAAGGTATTAAAATAATATAAATATTGAAGTATATAAATATTGAAGAACTATAATGTACACTTAAATAATCAGGAAAATATTTGGTCGATAAAGTCTTCCAGGTGTTTTAGGATTTTATATTAAAATATATAATTATATTCATATACAAAAAAAATACGTCGGTTAAGACCTAATACCGTACTTAAGACTTCAAGAGTACTTAAGAAGTTCAAGGAATCTTCCGGCACTGCTTTAAAAACAAATCTGTTAAAAAGATAAAGAAATAAATTAATAATTAAAAATGTATTATAAAATACCTTTATATAAATGCGTCGAAATAAATAATCCAGAACTCTCAAGAGTATTATTGGAAACCGATTGTTTTCGGACTCTGCCCTCGGCAATCCAATCCCAATGTTTAATCGAAGAATTTTTAAAATAGAAGTATGTACTATCGACATTGCGTAACGATTTACTTCAGGTAAAAAATATCCAACTAAATAATATTCAAATTAAACTCCTTTATTTCGTATTTGGAACCAATAGCTGAAAGAAACTATGTATATAAATGTAAGTGACTTCAAGTCAAGAGTCAATAGGCTTCTTCTAAGTTAATGCGTTTTATAATCTTTAGATCAACTTCTTAACTACATCTTCACTTACCATCAGGTGGGATTGTAGTCAAGCATTAACTTATAAAATGTAAAAAATAATATGTATAAAAAAAAGTGGAACAGAAGGCCCGAATTGAAGGCCAAATTCTTAACCACTAGGCTATCATTGCCTTAGGATTATATAACCGTTAAATATTAATTTAACAACAGTTATTTTCGTATTTATAATATTAATAAGGATTAAGAATATTAGTACGAATCTTTCGATGTTGTTCGTCATTCTTTATAACCGTAAATACCTCTCTTGAATAGGGAAAGGTGGTTACAGACTCCTCTATAAGGAGTGATTTATTTGGGAAAACCGTAAAAGTCAAATAATTGACTATAGCTTCGTACCGTCCCACACATCCGTCTTTGTACAGACTAACATGAATAGATGAATGGAAGACCCGTCAGCCATTGCCTGATGGTATTAATTTTACTTCATAACTTACCAATGAAGTACCATGACGTGGTAATCTAGCGACTTGTTTAGATTGTCAGCTATCGGAAATGTTAGTAACGCGCGCGGTCGTTAGGGGATGGGTGACATTTAAACATTTAATGAGCATTTCTGTAGTTGAGGGGATCGTAAAGCTGTTAGAAGGCAATCGTCAAGCCTTGTTGGAGACCTTTGGTATAAAAACTTCCGAGAATTGTGTTGACCCCAATCAATTCGTTTTTGAGCAGCGTGGTTGAATATGCCCTAGTCCTCCTCTGTATGAGGGGAGACCCGTGCTCAGTAGTCCTATCAATGGTTTGAAGCCAATGGTCAAAGTTACCTTGAAGTGGTCCTGCTCATTTGTGGGCTATTCACATAAAAAATAACCAGGTCTTTTCCAGGTCATCCGTCCACGTGACTTCATTATTTGTGTAAGTTGAATATTCTCTGTAATATATTCTCCATATTATATTCTCCATATTGACTATTGACACAAACCACGGAGCAAATGGGCGAAATACAAATACGTAAACGTAAACATTTACGTATTTTATTTACGTTGCTAATGTAATCATGGTTCGATACACCCTAGCAACCATCACATATTGATTTCATCATTACACTAAAAATTTAAATTTATTGGCCATTGCGATGTAAATTGTTCCTTGACGAGTGTGATCTTGTTCAATAAATTGAACTACTTCTCCAAGCAAAATTACTCCTGAACTAAGTAAAGTTACTCCGCAAAGTAGGACTTCTCTTCCACTGAATTCAACTATTCCTCAATCAAGATCTGCTATTGTACTAAATTCTGATTTTACTTTATCAAATTGATCTGCTCCATAAAGTGGAACTATCTCTCTACCAAGTAAGACGTCTCTACCAAGTAAAATCCTAGGTTCAAATCCTGCGGCTCACACATAACTTTCAATTTTGCAAAAGCACATATACCACATGCTACGCTGAAGGAAACTTGAGGAAACCTGCACACCTGGGAGTTCTTCATAAAGTTCTCAAAAGTGTGTGAAGTCCAGCAATCCGCACTTGGACACCGTGATGGACCTGTACCCCTCACATTGTGAACCCGAACACAGTGGTAGGACAATTACGTGTTGCAAAGAAACAAAATGGCGGAAATAAGGACAGGTCTTTGTAGAAATTTCCAGCAGTAGAGGTCAAAAGAATGATGAGGTGAAAACCTGTCTTTATCAAGTAAGACTCAGTTCTTTGTACAGAACATCAGTAAATATTAACGGGAATGTCGATTCAAATGGTGTAATGCTTACCGCAGAACCAAGCCACTGATTTATAAATGATTTTCAGCCAGAATTCTATACTCGATTCCAACAGAATATCTAATATTCTGATAATATGCAACTCATCAATATTATTTGAAAGCTATTGCTGAAATTCGTAACCCAAAATGGCTGATAACGGAGAAACAGGCATTTCTATATAGAAAATATATATGCCCTGAATTGATAGGAAATAGAGCACTGATGTTTGTAGAAACTTTGTTCAGAATTCTCTGGAAAAGATTTTGGTACCAAAATGATATGAATCGGTCCCATGGTTGATAAGTAGATAGGAGAAAGACGGGTACAGCTAGTCTGGAATGAATTGTTTTGATGTTAACATGGCCTATAAAAATTAAGCTTTTTGGTTTCAAAACGCTACACCAGTAGTCTATCTGACGTCACGATTTTGTATTGAGATTGATTTTTTTTTATCTGTGATTTACGAAATATTTACAACGATAAATGTTGGTAAAGTATATTTGTAAATTGTGTATTTAATTTTACTAAACTTAATAACATAGCACATATGAAAAAAAAAACATTTTTTACTCGTAAATTCTATTCGCCATATTGATTTAGTTACTACTTGTTTCTGCCAGCAGTTTCGCCTGCGTCGTGTGTTGATAAAAGTAGTCTGTGTTCCAGAATCATATAATCTATGTGCCAAATTTCATTCACATCTGTTTTAATATTAGTAGGATGTGCAAAATTCATTGAATTACAATTTTAGTAGGTACCGTATAAAGAAACGACGAACATGCAAACTTTCATAATTTTTTTTTCCTGGGGAAACTGTTTTACGCATACCCACTTGGGGACAAGGATGGGTATGTGGGTCTCCAGAAGGAAGACACCCGTCTACGCACTAAAACCCCCTGGGATCTCCCAAATGCCTGATTGGGGAGGCCCTGGGCGACAGCGTAGCTTTAACTACCATGACCCTTCCGGCAGGTTTACTTACACGTGATTCCAATTTAATAAAATTAGTGCTTGACCACAATCCGATGGTAAGGAGCAATGTGGTCTCGACGCGGGTAGCTTATTCCCATCCTTCGCGGTACCCATGATAAAGGAAGCCGCAAAACGAGACGTTCGTACAGGTGGAACGTGTATGACGAAGGCATGGACACCCGCCGTGCGTCAGCTTGTTCGATGAAGTACATGGGGGAATTAAATCTTGCAATTCCTGCACACATTACAATTAGTAAGAATTTCATACAAATCTGTATCAAATTACACCTTCTAACTAAATTCACTATCTAGGATATTGTCTGAAGCTGAATTTGACGTGTTCGATTAATATTAGCAGTCGTCATGTACAGATGTTTTCACTGAGTGTAGGACGAAATTGTATCTTATTTTGCTGGGTTTTTGGTACATTTTCAATTGAGATAGAAACCTAAATTGAAAATTCTTGTAATTCAGTTTCGTATCTGTAACCAAAATTTATTTAGACATCTTGTTTTGAGCACGTGGTAATAACATTACATTAATAAAATTACATTACATTAGTAGCTGCTATTACGTTTTTTTTTATCTTTGGATACACTCACACACGGCCATCTGAGCGTTGATTGGTAGTCTAAGCGTTGACTTGTAGGTGATCAGACATCTGATAAACAT
The DNA here is from genome assembly GCA_018249125.1 of Asbolis capucinus. Lineage (NCBI taxonomy): Eukaryota > Metazoa > Arthropoda > Insecta > Lepidoptera > Hesperiidae > Asbolis > Asbolis capucinus. Next base: position 7,072 of record DWJZ01009982.1, read on the forward strand.
ACATATATACTATTAAATATATAGTTATATAGATTTCTACACCCAGACACACAGAACAAACATTCCTGCTCATCACAGAAGAGTTAGAGAGACCAGAGAGAGAGAGAGACCTGGGTGGGAATCGAACCCTTCGGTGTAGCAGTCAGGTTCACTAACCCTAGACCAACCGGCCTGTCGTTCCACCCTTGTGCCAAATTTCACTCTGATCCGTTCAATAGTTTTTGCGTGAAAAAGTAACAAATCATCTACATATCTAGCTTTCGCATTTATAATTATGAAGCTGGATAGTGTGTTTGAATAATCTAAGGAACTATGGATTCGGACTTAAAACCGGTTTTATGTCGTGTAGTTAGTTTACTGAGGATTTTATAGGATACTTTTTATCCCGGAAAAAGGCCTTTATTCCCGCGGGATAACGGGTAAAAATTAGTACAGTAATTTAAAAACCACTAATAATGGTCAAGATTAATTCGCCAAGTTTGTTGTCTTTACAACCGAATTACTTACTACTTATCCTGAGTAATGGTTTTATTCCCGCGGGATAACAGCTAAAATAAGTAAGGAAATTCTGAAGCCACTAATCTAGATTAATATTAATTACTTTATGAATACGTTAGTAGAATATATAATAAGAGATTACAACATGACATACTTTTTATCCTGGATAATGGTTCTAATCCCGCGGGATCATAGGTTTCTGAGTAGTAAGCACCTTAGGTTCCCATGCATGAATATATGTATACATTTATTTGCAACTGAACTGTAAGTAAATAAATCTGACAATTAAGACAGACAGACAAGGGTCAAAAGGGGTCGACGGCAATGTTTTCTGACCCTTATCAATAAAGGTAGTAGGTAGATTTTATTAAAAGAAATATATACTTACAGTTAGTGTGGGTAGAAATAAGAAAAAGTCGTTTAGGTCAAGGATGCTCAACCTTTTTGAACGTTGGGCCATCAATATGGGATGGTAAATTTCCTGCGGGCCACTACTAATTCCTGGTTAACTACTCTCGTCATCATCATCTCAACCCATCACGGCCCACTATTGGGCACGGGTCTCTTCTCTGAATGAGGGGGTTAAGGTCATAGTCCATCATGCTGCCCAAGTGCGGATTGACAATCTTCACACAACTTTGAGTTTTGCTAACTCCCCGGCATGCAGGTTTCCTCACTATGTTTTCCTTCACCGTTATGGCGAGTGACATTTAAATGGTTAAAACGCACATAACTCCGAAAAGTCAAAAGTGCGCGCCCTGGGATTCGAACCCGGACCTCCCGTGTAGGAGGCCGAAATCTTAACCACTAGGCTATCACCGCTTCAATAACTCTCAGTACTTGCGTCATAAAAAACTTCTAGAAAAATGTTTGCGCGGGCCATTTAAAATCCGTTCGCGGGCCACATTATGGTCCGCGGGCCTGGGCTTGAGCAGCCACGGTTTAGGTATTCATGAAGACATCTATACTGATATTATAAAGAGGAAAGATTTAATTCTTAGTTTGAAGGGAATAGGCTTCAAGACTACTGGGGCGATTTGAAAAAATCTATTAGTAGAATCCTACATTATCCATATTGAACATACTCGTCGTAGGCATAGAGTATTTTAAAACCCTTAGACATCCGTAGGAAAAGTTTGAAAATAATAATATTTTAAATAATAGTTGGTTAGTGCGTTAGTTATATGTTTATTAAATTCTATATTAGTCTTGTCTAATCCAACATAAAAAAATAATCCATATTTCGCGTACGCTGCGGTAATGATTGACAATAGAGCAACGTGATGTACTATAGTTTTATGGAGGACATCAATATCTACAAATAAATCTTCGTTATACGTCCAAGTGTTACAGTTATGTCACCATAACTACTTTTTTGGTGACTGGTTCTTCTGAAGGCAATTTCTAGTTATTAATACACTTATGAATATCATTTTTTAATACAAAACCGTTTCGGAAAGGTGCCACAATAAAGTAGAACAAACGGAGATAGGAACTCCTCAGCACATGTTTAAAACCATACGTAAATTGAGTATAAATTTATTAATTCTACACAGTATGAGTGTGTAAGTTACTTAGCACTTAAAAGGCATCGACCCCATATTTCTGAACTCAAGTGTCACTTCTAAGATTATACCTTATCGTTAAAAGATTTTCCGTAACAATAAGCGCTGAGGGACGCTGTTGTCGGCAAATTCCACTTCAATGCCTTCGATATTTCCTTGTCCGAGAAAGACGTATACTATAAATTAACGACGTAGATTGTAAAAGACACTGATTAATGAGAAAATTTACGACCTCTACGTGTAAAATGTTATGTAAAAAAATATGTTTTTTTTATCTATCCCACTAATATTATAAATGTAAAAGATTTTGAAGATGTTGGTATGAATAAATGTTCGTAAGTTTGTCTTTCCTTCACCTGTTAACTTTTGACCACATCTAGGATATGAACATAGGATAGATTTTATCCCGATTGTAGGCGACCCTGGGATGATTTGTTAGTTTATATGTTAAACGGATTAAGATAAAAATTGGCACGGAGATATATTATTGTCTGGAATATCATAGGTTACTTTTTATCAACATATAACCTGGACGAAGCCGCATGCGGACATTAGTTTTTAATAACATAAAGCTGAAAAGATTGTAGGTTTTACTGCGCTAATGTCAGGAATAGAGTTTTGAATTTAAAAAAATGTGTGGGATAGTCCGTTCACCGAGGAAGGCTATAGGATATATGTACATATAACATCATGGTGCAACCAATAGGGCGCAGTTTTAATAAAAAAATTAAAAAAAAGGGAAAAGATATATATGTATTTACTACAAGCTTTCATTTAACTTGTTGTCTGTTTGTATATTAGTATGTTAGTATATTTGTTTTGTTATGGGTCAAACCTTGAACGCCCAATTAGACCCACTTCTTCTAACACAACGGAGCTGAAATTTTGCATAAACTTTCCGTCCTGATGACAATGCATTTTTGGAGTTATTGTGATAAACATGACCTGATACTACGTTCAGGATTGGCTCCAGACAAGGGAACTCCTCAACAGTTAACAATGCAGTTATGAAATTTAGTGTATTTCGTTGAGTTAGGTATATGTATATAATTCAGGTTTGTGTTTTAAAAATTTTAATAAACCTTTTTTTTTTAATTTGTTTTCATATGTATTATTTGACATAAATCTGACGAATAGTGTTTGAGTTTTAAATTATAATGCTTGGTTTATTTTTTCATTAATTGTTATTCTGTTTTTGATATGTTTTTTACGTATATTTTATTTTTACTCAGATCGCTTTTAGAAAGAA
>DWJZ01009983.1:0-10382 GCA_018249125.1 Asbolis capucinus
ACATAATTATAATCTGTTTAATAATTATGTGAAATGAATATAATATTTTTTATGTTTAATATATAATATAATAAGTAGGTACTATGTAGAATATTATTTTTAAGGCATTGAAATGTTTAAGTGCATATTTAAATTAAATATATTTTAAATAAATACTCTGTGATATTATCTATCTTTTATTGCATTGTACTCATCCATTCCAATATCCTAATTGTACATTTACTTAATATATAAATATTATGAATAAGATTTCCGAAAAGTCAACTTTTTTGCATTGTGCCTTTTTATTATTAATGGTGCGATGTGGACAACATCCAACTTCACTATCAGAATCATTATCTTATTATTGGCTTTGATCCACTAATAGCGCTACTGGGCCCGTGGCTCTCATCATGACACCCTACCTATCTATCGAGTTGCCCTAAAAATAAATTATTAAGATTTCATACATCTGGTTTCTTAACACGCTAAATATATTATATCAAGGCAAAATGTCAACTTTTTAGAATTAAGGTGCTTCAGAACTTAACTGCGTTAGTCTATAGAGCAATAAAAAATATACCACAACTCGGTAAATGAGACTTGAGATAGTTCAAAGGCAGCTGCATATAAAAGTTCTATGGATACAGCAGTCTCCTGATGAGTGGAGTGGCGTGGAAGGTCACCTGGTACTTGAGGCAGTGGCTAACGGACAGCACTAGCAAAGTGACCAACTTAGGACACTCGTACAGCACTGCAAATGAAACAAACACTAGTCTAAATATATTGCCACAGGTTCATATCCGGTCCAAAGGACCATTGTATAGCTATGGATAATGCATTTATGAAAATGTGTAACTACATTAGTGAGACTTGCTGATATGACGTGATTGAAATAGGTCGTTTATTGAAAAAATATATGGATTGTGAATGTCCTGCTCGAGGGTTTAGGTATATCTAAAGTCCATAGACAGTGTGTTAACCGAGTTTGATAAAACCATAAATATATGTTAACCATTCTCTGTTCCATCTATTCACTTTAGAGCAACGTGGAAAAGTATGTTCTGAACTACGAGAAGCCATGTTCATTAATGGGTTGAAATACAAATTATCTATTTGAGGTTAAATCTTATATGGGGTAATTACTAATATAAAATTTGCATAATAAAGTCAGTCAAAAAAAAGTTATTTAAAAAAATCCCATCTCATCCATATCACTTACCAAAATCCTATTCATTTTCAAAAATAACACAAAAAACAGTATATAGGAACTCTCCAAGGAACATTTTGGTAGCTCCCCAATCCCGTATAAAACTGTCGCCTTCCCGTGTAAATAAATGTACCTTATCCACCATCGCGTATTCCAAAAAATACATTACTGCTAGTTGTACTTTTTTATATTATGTGTATAATAAGTGCTTACTAGTCGAAAAGATGTGCTAAGGAGTTTGTTTCGCCGTTTGTTCTCCTCAAAATTTTCAACCTTTCCGAAACGGTGGTAGATTAAAAAAAATGTTGACGTTCATAAATGTATTTTTAATAGCTACGTGAATAAATGAATGTTGAGTTGGAAACGTATTAACTAACCAGTAAACGCGTTATAGAAGACCACGAAGCTGTAGAGGAAGACGAGGGTGTAATGCAGCGCGCGGGTAGGCGGGGCCTCCGCCGCTCCCCACACCACCATCGGCAGCGCGAACATTGAACTCACGTGCGACAACGCGAAAACCTTCAGCACCCTCGTCAGGGACACTGGAAAACGCATCATAACGGTGATTAATAAGATTATTATTTTGTTATTTTATATCCAAGACGCAAAACAATAAAGGCGTAACTATGGTTAAATTAAAACACTGCTATGGAAAACAATAAGGGCGTAACCTTAGATATATATAATACAGACACGGAAAACAATAACGGTGTAACTCTAGCGTTATAAAATACGGTTACGGAAAAGAATAAGGACATAAGTTTGATTAAAAACGTAAGTTACGCCCTTATTGTTTTCCGTCGTGGAAATGGGTAAAAGATAATAAAATAACCATCAAATTTTGAATTTACTCCCGCACTTATGGTCGTTTAATGTTTGAACCAATTATTAATTTACACTAATATGATAAAGAGGAAGGATTTGATTGTTTGTTTGTTTGAATTGAAAAGGCTCCGAAACCACTGGACCGATTTAAAGAAATCTTTTACCATTACAATCATACATTATCCCTGATGAACAGACTATATTTAATACGACAAAAAATAGGGATCCGCGGGAAAATTTCGATAATGTAAACCAAGGTGTGAAAAAAATCCTTATATCGCGTACGCTGCGGTAATTATCGACAATAGAGCAACATAATGTACTACAGTTTTACAGAGCGCATCCTAATATACAGATAAATCCGCGATATGAGATGACTATCTGATACAGTAATGTCACAAAAACTACTTTTTAGTGGTAACTGGTACTTCCGAAGCGAGGCGAGGGCACGGCACTATGAGTACGGCAGAAAGAGTTGTAAATGGTTAATTTTCTTCTAAATAGCTTATTCACTTCTAAATACAGATCATCTATACAAATTTTGTATAAAAATCCTCTACTATGTTATTGGCCGGACCTTAGAAATCTTCACCGTAGGGAACAACTCACCAAGGGCATTGATGTTGGCATGGTCTAAAAGAATAACACCATGCTCAACAAATTATATTTGTAATACTTGTTATTGTCATACCTTCATTATGCACTGTGAACATCTTCATAAATCTCATCAGTACGATGATGGCTGAGACAAACATCACCGTTCCTGAAATTTAAAGTAGACATTGATTAGTACATTTACAAATAACAGCAACATATAAAAATTAAATGTAGCATAATAATAAATAAGTGTCTTTGGACAACTCACACACGGCCATCTGACCCCAAACTAAGGATTACCTCAAGCCTCCTCAGTATGAGAGAGAGAATGGAATGGCGAGGAAAACTGTGATCTAGTCATCCACTGATATTAGGTCATATTAGAAAAAACAGTCTGTAGAGAATTGTTTCCAATGAATGGCCCCATTGCCCAGAAGGGAATTCTGCCTGCGATGGGACCCTGATCATGAGACATGTTTTTGAGGACTATAAAATGACTATTAAATATGTATATATATTGGCATTAGGGCTGTAGCTCTAATTTTCAGAGCGAAGGAAATAAAAACATCCAAATATTCAAACCTTCAAACATCTGCACAAACTTTCTCATTTATAATGTATGTTAGTAGAATTTAATATTTACATACCAGCAAATACTGACATAAACTGTATGTAGAAGTCTTTCTCCCATATAAATAGATCTGCTACTTCTCTATCTTCGTGTGCCCAGCCACGGCAGTCACTTTTCCAGGGTTCAGGCAAATCAAATTTGTAAGACAGGTTTCTGAAAAATGTAATTGGTAATATATTTAGTGTTTAAAGAAAGCTGAAGTTATCAATTCTCCTATTTTTACAAGCAACATTTATTTAACTTGCAGTGTATGTTTGTATATTTGTTTGTTAGGGTCAAATCTTGCAAGCTTAATTAGACCCACTTCCTGTTACACTATAAAGCGGAAATTTTGTATAATTTTTAAATCCTGATGACAATGCATTTTTATGGCGAGCATGACCTGATACTACCTGCAGGATTGGCTCCAAACAAGGGAACTCCCCAAGAGTTAACAACAAATTGTTAATAACCAAAGTTATGAAATTTATGTTTTTTTTGTATTCATAGATCTATAGTTAAAGTATGTGTTTTTAAAAAAATTAATAAACATTGTTAGTTCTACTAACACATTTTTTTATAGGACCAGCCTAAAAGTTAGTAAAAAACCCACTACATTATCCTAAATAGCTTGTGTTTCAGCTTACTAATTAAAGAAATTCTTATGGTCTATGCTTATTACTAGTAGTGTGGTAAATACTGGCATAGCTATTTTGTACTTTTTATATGTGCTTTTGACTATTTGAATCAATCTAAAGCAGTTGCAGAAATACAGTGAGAGGAAGCTTACAAGTTTATAATTTTTTTTTGTTTCGTTACAAGAGCTAATAATTTTATTATTAAAATTATTATAACACCAGCAGATTCCCAATAAAGTTCTCAAAGGTCAAATCTACTCCACACTGTGCCAGCATGGTAGATTAGAGCCTCTTTACTTATGATGTATATTGTCTCAAGTTACTGTATCAAAAAAAAGAAAAATATTTAGTAGTACTCACAAGTGTGTAGTATTCAGAGTACTGTTGGTTTGTATATCACACACTGTATTGATAGCTATGTTGAACAGGCTGTCATTCCGCCACACTCCATATGTCTCCAGCATTATTAAAATGATTACCAGCTTCCAATAGGACTGGAAATTGAAAACAGAAAAACAATTGATTTTTATGTAATTTTTTTGTATTAATCATATTCCAAATGGTAGGATTTCCTGATATTAAAATGACTATAATAAAACTTTAAATGTATTCTCAATGAAAACACCCATAATAAATCTTGATAACTGTTAACTGGTTAAGACTGTGTTAAGTATTTACTTGATATATCATATTGGCGTCAATAATAGCTTGTTGTATGAGTACCCTCGCATCCACTTATAATTGCTATTAGCAGTCACCCATCCTCCTAGCAACTGCCCAGTGTTACTTAACTTTTCCGACCACTCACAATCAAAACAAGCCACAGGGCTATGAGTGCTTGCTTACCCACAGATTACTACACAAACTGATAGTAAGTTTTGACTTGGAATGCTTGATACATTTATTAGTTCTAAATATTTCACCTGAAACTTTGTGTTGTAAATGACATGTCGCTGAGCCTCTTTGGATATCAAGACTAAGTCTATTATTACTATCACTGGATCATATTCAATGTACTTGTCCACTGTGCCCTTACATTTTTCCTGAAAAGCATAAAGATAATTTAGAAAAATAGAAATAGATTGATGGTTAGTAGTTATTTACAACCTCTTCACTGCAGACATATATTTAAGATGGTTTTTAAACAGAAAGTAAAATAACTAAACATTTCAAACATTCACAGCCTCTCTTGTCTCAATCCTAAGTGAACATTTTTTTATATTTTTTAAACTGTAAACTGCCTTTTATGTAATGTCTTTTTAAACTGTAACTGTTGCAATGTATCCCTCTAATATATTCTTTTTCAGTATTACTGTGCATTGTAAAGTATATTGTATTGTAAATTATAATAAATTAGGACTTGACCACAACCCCGCTTAGTTTTCTAGAAGAAAAGTAGGAGACGTACAGCCGCCGGTCTTGGTTATCATCAGGTAACAAACAATCGATACTTCAGAGACCCACTGGCCTGGTGGATTGGTCCACTCATGGGCTATTTATGCTTTGAAGTAAACTTTCAAAAACTATTAATTTATTCACATTTATTTAATAAATACTTGTAGAATTCCAGTAAAGTCGAACTATTATCTTACACATTTCGTTAGTTTTAGAACAGAAGGTCCATAAGTCCTGTACAAAGCAGCCGCTGCCTCGCCACAATTAACACATTTATATTCCTTCTTGATTTCCATCTTTTTAATAAATCTACATTAATTCATTCTTCGTGCAGAAATAAGATTGTTTACACTTTGCTAATTCGACATTACAAATTGTCACGGCACGGCATTCATGTCATAACTGATGACAATGACAGTTTTGAGCATCGTTCAGAAACAGTTTTCTGTTCAAAATTATTTTGTGCTAACAACTGGTGGGGTATTTCAAAGACGTAGTTACTACGTCTATGGGATATTTAGCAAAAATATCAAGGCAGAGCAGTCAATAGTATACTATCTTAATCGCATCTGCTTGGGTGGGAAAATAATGAGACGGAATGATTTCCGTACTGTCAGAAACAGGTCATATTGAAAATGAAGAAAACGGGAAAATAAAACAGATTTTTGTTTTATTTATTTATTGTTTTACTATAATCAAAACGGTTACATCAATATCATTAATTATAGACACCTACCCCATTAATCTTTATATGTAATAGTTTTTTATTCTTGAACGCTTCCGTGCTTCGGAGGGCCCGTAAACCATCGGTCTTGGTTGTTATCAATCAGCACCATTCGAGCAGCCATTTCGGAAGCCGTCGGGTGGGATAAAACTTTTACGCTTTGGTTGGGCACTAATCCCTCCAACAATCCGCATTGCAGGAGCTTGGTAGAATATGTTTTAGGACTCTTCAATAATGGGGAGTGACCCGCGCTCAGTAGTGGCAAACAATAAAGGGTGAAATCAATTATTCTGCATTTGATCTTGGTAAATTGGAGCTGAAGACTTATATAGGTGCCTATAAGGGGAAACGTACTACGTACGTAATTTATAGTGACGCTCTCGTTAGAAGTAGTATCTAAATAAAAAATATATAGGTCGGTGCTAAGTGAATAGCATTGTTTAATACAGTAAGCATCTATCTAATTAATAAAATTTTCAGGTAATATAAGTTGTCTTAAACATTTGGAACACAGTTCCCCAAACATGACACCGCCTGGCGGAAGATCTCACTCTGCCAAACATACATAAAACTTACAGATATAATCGTAAAGTCGTACCATCATTAAACATTACAATACCAAACTTGGAATGTATGCTTAATCCAACTGAAGCGAAACCGCCGCAATCCCGCAATATATATGTAAATTCAGTTGAAACGAATGTTCAGAAACTGCCTAACATAAAGTTGTTACATTTATACATAAAGTTGTTACGTAAGTAGTTACAGGGAGGCCTCTCGTGCATGAACATAGTGTTGTTGTTGTTTCAAGGATTTTTCTTAACTTCGGCGTTTGTAAACAGGCATACAAGAACCGATTGTGACGGTTGGTTTCCACTGCCCTTATTGATTTAATATTAAGACCACTTAATATGGCCTACTAATGATCACATGTCCCTCATACACATAGGTTACTTTTAACGTATCTTGTACGCGGGGGAAGCCGCGGGTGGAAACTAGTCCGATATAAATCTTAGGGCTTTCGGATTAGACCTTAGGTCTCGGTTGTGGTAACTACTCTCCAAGACTAATAAATACAGCGAGCTATTCCGTAATTGCCTTCTCTGACAGGTAAATCAAGAATTCCTAGTGAAGGAGCACGATTGCTGTCTCTGGCCGCAATATCAATTTCGCATTGCACGGACGTTGTCCCGTCGCCACGACGCCATGATCATGCGCGTTTATACCGTACGATTCTGTAGCAATATATACCTCCGACGCAGTATATAACATTGTAGCAGTAAATAACATACATACATACCTATCAAGTTCAAGGCAATAAGTTACGAAAGTTTTCATACATAATAAATTGGTTTAAGAAAATAATATTTTCAACATTGGTTGGTATACTGTGTCTCTGTGCGAGCGAGAGGCAATGAAAATAGAGCAAGATAACTGCCATGATCTATTCTATTGATGCCTCTAGTTTGAATACTCGATTTTGATTGTTCAACGGTATAATGTGAATGAAAATCTCATAGTGCAACGACACGACTCAACTTCGTAGATTATAAAGAATCGTCCAATAACAGCAGATGATTCCATTAAGATGGCATTGCTGGAGCTTTCGGTCGATTTTAAAATAATTGGACTCCACAACTGGATCACTGGGTAATACCTACCACAAGAAAGTACAGTAATTTACTCTTATGGACTTATATTTTGTAGTCATTTCCTTAAAAATGTGACAGAAAAGTGTACACAATTGACTGTCAAATGTGTCTTAGGGCATTACTCTAATTTTACAAGTTTTTATTTAACTTATAGTGTATGTTTGTATATTACTTCCTTAAAAAAAGGAGGAGGTACTCAATTCGAGTGTATTTATCTATATATCGCCTCTTTACAAGAACAACATGATATTTTAAAACCACAACTTTACAGGCGACCAATTTCAAACACTTGCGACCACGGTGACAATGATAGTTTCGTTGTTTTACTTGTCGGAGTCATTTGAAGTCCGTTTTTGTAATAATAAAATTGATTACCAAGCTTCATCAACATCTGTTCAGTAGTTCAGGTGTGAAAAAACAGACAGACAACACATTTTCGCATATACATATATATTGGTAAATATTTTATTTATCAGTCGGTTTACACGATAATGTTTTTGTTGTCTGGACAAGTATCATGAGGAGCCTTCTCATGATATTCATTCGAATTTCAAACTGACTTACGTTACGCTTCCGCGTATATTTCTCAGTATCTTCATTTTGATAGTACATAAAATAGCAATGAATATAAAACTCAAAGGTGACTGACTCCATAGTCATCTATTAACGCACAGCTCAAACCACTGAAGGGATTGGGCTGAAATTTGGCCTGCAGGTAGATGTTATGACGCAGGCATCCCCTAAGAAAAGATGTTGACAAATTCTACTCCAAGGGGATAAAATAGGGGATGAAAGTTTGTGCATTTTAAACCGATCGGGCTGAGTCTTTGCATGCATATAGCTACTATGACGTAGGCATCCCCTAAGAAAGGATTTTGATAAATTCCACCCCATAATTAATAATAACACTTCTTACCGCGAGCGAAGCCGCTAGAATAACTAGTCAGAATATAAAATAAATCTATAATACGTGTAGATCGCTATCCCTATATTGAAGATATTTGTAAGAAATTATTATTGGGAGGTCTGAGTAAGGAAGAATACGAAACGCCGGTTGGTTTGTACAGTGTATGTGTGTGTGTGTGTGTGGATCTATGTCACTTTTACATACTTTACTACACATTATCATAAGATATAAGTGAATAAATAACAGATACGCATTCAAGCGCTAACTTAATAATGGTTAAAAAAAGATACCATAGAAGCAGAGCAGTGGTAGCCTGATGGTTTGAAAGTTGGTATTTCGAATGAGAGGTCCTGGACTCAAACCTTGCGGGCTCCACCAATTTTCAAAGTTATATCCGATTTAGAAGTTGAATAGCACTTAGTCATTAATGGTCAGTTGGTCCTTAGTATAGAATTAATTTTAATATACGTCGCTGCTTACCATCAGATACCATCTTTATATCTAATTAAAGAATTAAAAAAAGAATAATACGATACTTATTTTACATTACTTATTTTAATAATTTCAAAAATATTATACCATTTCTATGTGTGTGTGTGTGTGTGTGTGTAATATGCTTATATTAAGATATCAAATTTATATTTGATGTTAACAAAACATTAAGTTAATATTAACTACTTATATAAAATATAAGTTATTTAATTATACGAATATAATAAATTATGCAACAACTCTTTGCGGGAAAGAGCCCTCCGCACGGCATCCTTGGCATTTCGGCGTAGTCTAATTAGCACTCGGAGGACAGGGAGGGACACTCGCCATTATTATATTACAGCTGTATCATGTTCTACAATTACCAACACAGACGTAACACACACATACATATATGATTGTCGTGACGACGATACGATGATAGCCTAAAGGTTTGAACTTTGATAACACATACAGGAGGTGCTGGGTTCAAATCTTGCACCTGTGCGGTTAAAGTGCACCACTGACTGTCAAAGCTCCGTGCGTATCAGAAGTTGATTATCACTTGCTACGGTGAATGACGACATCGTGACGAAACAACATACACTCCTGAGAGTTCTTCATGAAGTTCTCGAAGATGTGTGAACACCACCAATGCGAACTCGACCAGCATGATGGACGGGGCGGGACATCGGGAGGGGACCCGAGCCCAGTAGTGGGACTATTATGGGTTGTAATGATGACGTGATACGTGATTGTGTTAAATATTATAAATAAAAGCTACGTGATTAAAATGTACAACAAAATAACCGTAACTTTGTAATTTGTGTTGAATATAAATCAATGTATAATTATAATATTATTCATAATATACTTGTAATTCCCGTCATAATATATGTATAATATAATTTTCGTCCGTGCCTAGAAGATAAGGGCTGCGAGGAGGGCAACGACCGGCAGCTCCCCCACTCGATCTACAGCGGCCTGCGAGACAGCATACCACTCGCGAGTCACAATCTTTGTCAATATAGTTCTTTTATTACAATACGCTCACTTTACTCAGTGTTCCAGATCATATAACAAAATATATTATGCACATAAGTTACCGCTTCCTCTGTGGGTCGACGCAAGTTCCCGATATTAATCTCGAGAGGTCAGTCGTAAACTGAATGCACGATGTGGTGTTCCGTGCCGTCTGTCCTCTGTCCGGGATAGGTTTGTGATGGAAGTTATCGTTGTGACGTCTGTCCATCTCTCGTCGTTCTTCCCTCCTATCATGTATTACAGAAAACCTCTTGACACGCACTTCCTCAGATTTATTGTTAACAAACTGTGTCCTGCGGTTTCATCCGCGTTAATTGGAGGAAAAATGGC
>DWJZ01009984.1:0-10382 GCA_018249125.1 Asbolis capucinus
AGTATTTTTTTTAGTGTTATATTAGCACCTAATGATCGAAATGAGACACATTCCAAAAATGAGTGTAATACCCTATTACGTATTCCATGGTTCCATCAACCATATAAGCCGATCGCCGGGAACACAAGCAAAGACTATGATAGGTAATTTCCGAACGTTTCGTATTTCTACCTATATTACCGTCCTAATATCCTATACCAGATTTGCGCCTCGCTTCTCCAAGCGAGGTCGCTTCCGATGAAGGCTTCGAGGCCGCACGGCCAAAGCCATCCTCAGGTGGTGTTTAGTGGAGAGGCACCTAGGTATATCCTGAGTCCCACATAACCCCCGCTGTACCGGCTGTATTGGTATGCATGAACATTCACCACTTCCTTCCCGTGAATCTTCGGAAGGTAGTCCTTTCTCCTTGTCTGGACGCAAAAAAAAAAACTAGAAGGTAGTGAAATAATAACTCCCGCTCTCTTCTGTAGTTACGCGCCAAAGTGACAAGTCAGGTCGAATCACGTTGCGATGTATTCCCTTCAATTTCGTCACCGAATCAATAAAATCAGCTCAAAAGTGCAATATAACGTGTCCCAGTGTAGTGCGTGTGGTGTAAATCAAAGGCACAATCAGCAAAATCATCGTATGACGGATTTCGAAAGAATGGAGAACGCGCGCGAACCCAACATCCATTCGCGGGAATATTTGAACCACGTACTCCTTTACCTTTTTTTTCTTTATCCAACATTCCCTGGTTCTCCGATTCATATTTCCTATCAACAATCCCTTTTTTGTCAAAAACTTTTCATGTTTTCAATTCCAAATTCATTCAATTTACACATTATTGCCAACCTTACCAACCCCAATCAATCAGTGTCAGTTACTTCAAATTGTCATCTGATAGGTGACTAAGTGTCATTCAGTCATTCATAAGAATCTGTCAATGTCATGTACGTCATGGTGTCATTCTCATTTTTGTTGACTTATTTGTTTTTGATTAAAGTTGACACTTTGTATCGTAACTGTCTAATACTTTTGAAAACTTTATAATTCGTTTTCTTAATATACTTTTGTTTGTTTGATACAAATACACATCGAATAAACTGTAAACAATGGCTCAAGTTAAAGTCCAAAGTGTTAAATATGAAATGTTAATGAACTTTATGAAATAATTGTATGATTTAGCCGGGCGACTTAACATGGAAAAAGATGTTAGCGTAAGCGATAAACAACAATTTCTCATGCGTTATAAAGATATTGAGACGTATTGGCAACAAATGGAAGATGCTGTGTCGGTGTTATTTTCAAACATTGACACCCTTTCAGAAAGTCAAAGTAAGAAATTTGATACTGATTTCGCGTCTTGTAACGGTATTTATTATTCAATTAAGGTGCTAAATGAAGATTTAGTTCATGTTTAAGCGCTGAACGATCAAACACATCTAACAATAGTGCTGAATTTCATCCACCTAAAATTTCTTTGCCTCGGTTTTCTGGTTCATACACTGACTGACCTAACTTTATTTCTATATTTAAGAGATTAATACATGAAAACTCAAGCTTAACAAATATCGAAAAAATGCACTATTTATCGAGTGTTCTGGATAAAGAACCCTTATTGTCGATTAAAAAAACTTAAAATTATCTAACACAAATTATAGTGCTGCATATCAATTACTCACTCAGTATTATGAGAGCAAAAGGGTCATAGCGGACAATCATATTGAGGCTATATTAAATTTACAAAACATAACTCGAGTTAATTTTAGGTCCTTAAACAAATTTGTAAATGCATGCAAGGGAATCTTAAGTGCTTTAGGTGCCTTAAACTTCAATATCAATTCTTGGAGTTTCATTTTGCTGCACATTATTCTAAAAAAGTTGTTTTTAAATTTAAGGTCTAAATTCGAATCACAAATAGCTCCTATAAGCATACCTACATTTGATAAATTATCAGGTTTTCTTGAAAAGAAACTTTGTGTTTTTCAAAACATCTCAACAACAAACAATAGCTCCAGGATGCCTTTAAACAATACACTAAATATTACTCATCCTGTCACAAATTCAAAAACTGAACTAAAATCAAGCTATTCTTGTCCCTGCTGTAGCCAAGATCATAGACTGTATAGATGTTCTAAATTTGATGCAATGACTCCGGAAGAAAGAAAATCTCTAGTAATGAGATAGAAACTTTGTTTCAATTGTTTGCATCCACATCACATATCAAAATGCTCATCCAGTAGTGTATGTCAAGTTTGCCGCAGTTGTCATCACACAAAATTACACATTTATCTTAGATTACTCTTAAAGAACTTCTTCCAACTTCTGTGACCAGTGATGAGTCTGCTGTGCCAGCCACAAGTTCCACATTCCAGGCTTAGTCATTACATGGTGTTGACTCCTCATCCACCATGGTTTTAGGCACAGCAGTTGTTGAAATTGAAGATGTCCATGGATACTTTCGGCATGGGCATTGATTGACTGCGGTTCACAAGTGTCCATTCTAACAAAGTCTTTAGCTCAGTGACTCAAACTTCCATGGACTCAAGCAGGTGGCATATTTGGGTTGGGTGCTTCATCTGCTCAACAGTCCCATGGCATCATTCAATGCAATATCAAGTCTATAACAAACAATCAATAGATCTTAAATACAAAATTTCTTATCTTAAACAAAATCACAAATAACCTCCCTTCGGTTGCAGTTCAACAAGTGGTTTTAAAACATTGTTCCAATTTAATTTTGGCTGATGAAAACTTCACATCACCAGGACAAATTGATCTTCTTTTTGGCATTGACCTATATGATCAGATTTGTGATGGTAGAAAATTCAGCCTGGGTAAGAACATGCCCACTGCCTACTCTTCTATTTTTGGATGGATCATAATGGGCAAGGCCTCTGCAGCATTATCCTAAGCCAACAATGTGGCTACAATGACTTGCACCTTCGATCTTCATCTGGCTCTTACTCGGTGCTGGGTACCAGAGCAACTGGCACTCAAGAGGTTTTATAATTTAGAACGTCGTCTATTAAAGGACGCCAAATTGCGCGAACTTTACGTTTCACGGAGTGGTGCGTGAGCATAGCAGCACCACTAAACTTCGAGCAGTTTTCGACGTTTCCGCTCCAAGTTCGACAGGAGTTTCACTTAATCAAGTTTTTATGTCTGGTCCCAAATTGCAAAAGAACATCGAGGACATCATCATACGATTTCGAGTGCACAAAATTGTTTTCACTTGTGACAAAGCAAATGTATCGTCAAGTCCGACTAGCGGGCTCTGATTGTAAATACCAAACAATTATTTGGCGTGAATCGCCCGAACAGCCCCTCAGGCAATATGGGTTAATCACGGTTACTTACGGTGTTTCCAGCTCTTCGTTTCAGGCAATCCGTGTGATTCATGAACTGGTGCATCCAAATTCTCAAACATATCCAGGAGATACGTTCTTCTAGGAGATACGTTCATGGACAATAGAGTTACCGGTTCAGATTCGCATACTCTGTTAAAGATCTTCAGCGGATTCAGTACTGGGTACAAATAGATTCTTTCCTGACGCATGTAACATTGATGTTCCAGGCACAATGGATGTCTAAGCGTGTAAGATGAGTATTCACGTGAAGCCGTTGCTGCCGCCCACGTCCAGCAGAACATCTTGTTGGCCGCGCTGGGGCTGGTTTGCCAGGGGACCAGCGGACTATGCGCAGGTGCTGTTGAACATCCACATCGAGCTGGACATCCAGCAGAACATCCTGGTGGCTATGTTTAGAGACGACAACGTACTCCCACGCTGGCGTTACCTATGTCTAGGACAAATATGCTGGCCAAGGCGCCTCTTACTAGAGCACTTGGTATCATTAACCAGGCTCATGACAGGCTGGACTTATTTTCATGCAATTTTTCTGCTAGCGGTCACCAATCAAGTCGGTTAACCAGGTTTCTTGATTTGAATAACCATTTAGAGTTTCTTTTGGTTAAAACACTAGTCGCCCGCCCGCAGCTTTGCCCGCGTGACATGGTCATAAAAAGTAATCTATATAATATTCCAGGCTATAATCTATCCCTATACCAAATTTCATTCAGATCCGTTCAGGAATTTTTGGATGAAAAAGTAACAAACATTTATCCGTTCATCCATCCTGACAAACTTTCGAATTTAAATATATTAAAGATTGAACAATTTTATAAAATATATCCATTAAAACAATCCCGTCTAAGGCATTTAAGGAAGCGAATATAATATAATAATAATTATTATATGTATGTACTCGTATAATGCATGAATGTAATAAACATGTAGCAACAGCTGTTGTATAAACATAAAAATCATTTACTGACGTGGATTCATATATCTTGGTCCGCGACGGTTCATTGACCTCAGCGTCACACGAGTCACGCACACGTCATATTGTCACGTCTTTGTCTCATTTTTCAGTGCAGACATCCTGTCATTAAAACACAACCTTTCTTACCTGAAAATTCCCTATTGTCTGTGTAAAGGACTCCTCTTAGGACTAAATATGACCTAGTTTCTCTGTTTTTAAGTTCTAATGTGGCATTATACCTTCGTTATGTGAAGTATATGATTATAATATATACATATTTTTTTATATTTTATAAATTAGTGCGTAATCACAATCCCGCCTGATGGTAAGCAGCGGTGTGCTCGAGGTGGTAAAGCGCACTAATTTAGCTAAAGACTCTTGATTTGAAGAAATTTACATTGTAATCGAACAGGAACACTGACGCGGTTAGCTTATTCCAGTATTATGATATGACACCATATTTTGGGATTAATAGCAGTGATAGCCTAATTTGAATGGTCTCTCGGACGATCCCGGGTTCACATCCTGCGCCGCGCACCTTTTATTTTCTAAGTTATGTGCGTATGAGAAATTGTAAACTTTGGCCTGTACCCCTCATATTGTAAATGGAGACCAGAGCCCAGCAGTGGGACAAATATGGGTTGTAATGATGATGATGTGTTATATAATTCTTTAGTAATCCTAATTTAACTAATTTCCTTACATTTATCTATATATATTTAAATGAATGTTTGTTTCTAAGTTTGTTTGTTTGTCTTCTATAGAGTCTGAAATGGTAGGAGATAGAGCAATGACGTCTTTAACAACTTTGTTCCAAATTATCTGCTAGAGGTTTTGGTACCAAAATCATGTCGATCAGACACATGTATGTCGGTTTCTGTCAAAGGAACTATTTGACGGTAAACAAGATACGTACCAAATTGTACGTACCAAACGTACATGCATAGAAATCCAATAGCCCATTCCATATTATGTCAATGAACAGCGAAACGTGACCGGGTACAGCTAGCATATAAATTAAAATCAATGTATACTTGTGAATTTGTGTGTTTCTCTTTATAGATTCGGAAAAGGGAGAAGATAGAGCACTGACGTCAATAGCAATTTTGTTCTGAATTCTTTGGTAAAGGTATAATTATAAAGGTTTAATATACGTATAATATTATAAACGTATATTAATAAAGGAAGTATTTGTAAGCATGGATGGACGTTTGTTACTCCTTCACGCAAAACTTACTGAACATATCTGTATGAGATTTGACAAAGAGATAGATAATAGTCTAGAATAACACAGAGACTATTTTTTATCAGGGTTCCTACTACGTGGGGGAAGCCGCGGGCGGTGACAAGTTGGTCAATAATTTCAGAGTTCTTGGTATGGTTTGTTTGTCCCATGATAATACGGATATTAATTAATCGCTGTTTTGATATTTAAGTTAACAAAGATATTATTTCCCGATCACGGCGAGGGCTCCGTCGTTCGTATATATACTCGTATAAAATAGCCCCCAGATTGGAAGCACATTCATTAACTTCATTAATTATTCGTTCCGACTTCCTCGATCATTTGATAAAACACGAGATTTTTTACGAGAGAAATTAATTAAAATTTCCATCTACAGTTTATGAGTTGCGTATTATTTTTAACAAACGATTATTTGTATTAAGAATCGTTTTTAATATCACTCGTGTTTTGTTACTGTTGGGAGGAATATACATTTTTAGTGTTTGCTAGAAATATATATGATTTTTTTCGGCATAGCTTCAAAGCGGCCATGCTTCGATCAAGAATATGCCGCGTCTCAAAGAAATTTAACTCGAATAACCGCATGTATATCGATACATATGTATATAAATCTTCGTTGACTTTCCAACAAATTAAGAAAAAATTAAAAGTAAGTTCTACGTTTAAACTAATTCATTCATTCCTAGTTGATTATATGTATAATTATAAATTTTATACATTATATAATTATAAAACACATCGGCCTAGTGGAACGTGTTTATGTGTTGGCTGTTTGATAAGAACTAAATAACCGCCAGCCCACATTTCAAGTGAGCTGGTTAGTGTCGAGCCACATTTTTGTTGCCCCAACATCTAGTAGAATTATTGATCGTAGCTGTCATCTGACGATAACAACGATCTTTTACATGCCTGTCCTGCGGAAAAGACTCAAACCATTCTGTCACAAGACACCCATCCATATGCGTTTCGTACATTATGAAAGCTCCAATTTATACATACATATATACATATATTGAAGCAGATAGTGAAATACTAAATATTGTTACCAGAATTTATCGTTTTAATTATAACACGGAAATTTTAGTAAGTAAATATTGCTGATCAAACCAATTTTAGAATAATAATTCAAACAAATTCTGCAACGTGCGCGGTTAAACAGTGTTACCAATTGCCTGTATGCTACAGCGTGACAAATTCTCTGTTATGTAATTATGCGGTTTTCAATTTGAATGCCACGTTGTTTATACTATCAATGAGCTGTTTTGATACTAACACTAATTTTTATTTTATTAGAGATTAGTCTTTTTCTCGCGACTACGTCCGCGTGGTATACACCCCCTAACCCCCTCTTCAAATCCTCCTCCTCTTTAATCTCCCCCTCACCCTCACTCTTTAACACTTCTTCACCCACCTTACCCCTCTATTTACTCACTAATCCTCTTTTCACCTCCCAGTCAACATTACATTTAGTACAAGAATAGAAATTGTTATGCTTAACGCTTTATATATAATTATAATAATTTTTGTCATCACAAAAAACCAACTCTAAATACCTCCGATGAAAAATAACTCCAAAACTGCTCGTTAGATGATTATTTAAAAAACTATTTTTTAAAATACACGCATATTGAGTTCCTCCCTCTTTTTTGAAGTGGGTAAAAAGCACAAAACAAGTAAGAAAATACTAGGAGTTTAAAATTCCGGTCATGTTCCTCGTAGATCCCGGAGTCTTTACCAAACGCTGAGGTTGGCCACCGGGGGGGTTTTAGTGGGTAAAAATCTCACATACCCAGGCACTTCTCTCAAAGAGCCGGGAACCTTTTGAAGGTTTCCCCCTCTATAACAAAAAAAAACAGGAGTTTCAGATATTTCAGACGTTATCGGGAGAAAAAATATATGAATAAAAAATCCTTACAATCAGTTACATATGAAATTATATATTAAAATAAATGAATAGCAATGATGTGAGTACCTGTACTCATAAGCACAGGTGTAACGAAGCGAAGCTAGAGCGAGTAATATATTTATGTAATTATATAGTAACACAGGTATTGCAGGTGGTTTTAATTAATTAAATTTAATATGTCAGACTGGAGTGCCCTCAGAGACGGCGAAATAACGACCCAATTTTAATATATTAAAATCTGTACGTCATTTATTTGCCCTAATAAGTAGTACCAAACAAGTACATTGGTTTAACAACAATTACGCTTGAGGATATTAGAATTAGTAATAGTTACGAGTGTTTTTTATCTATATTGGTACAAAATGTATATATATATGTATATATCTACTTACTAGCTTAATCCTTACTACTGCTAGTAAATGCCTTCTGATAGTCTAGTAGTATGAACGTTGGTCTGTCTAACCTGGCCGTGGGTTTAGTTCCTGCGCGCCTCTTGTTATGTGCGTATCAGAAGTTGATTATCACTTGCGGTGAAGGAAAACATCGCGAGGACACCTGCACTCCTGAGCGTTCTCCATATAGTTCTGGAAGGTGAAGTCCACCAATCCGCACTTGGCCAGCATGGTGGAATATGGCTTGTACTTCACATTATGAGTGGAGACCTAAGCGCAGTAGTGGGACATTTATAGCTTGCAATGTTGACTAGTTTAATCCCGCTATTACGTCCGGGTGGTACCGTTTCTCTTTCCCTCGGGCAGTCAACACCTATGTATAAGGATTGGTCCTTAAATGCAACAATGAAAGCATTTTCACTTTGTATGTTAAACTGAATTGGTCAAATATAGTAAACACGTGTCGTAGTAACTATGCCAAGTTTCTTAATAAAAAATATATATCAAAATCGAACCTTCGAGTCTGTGTTGAAAAGTTATGATTTTGCACTTTGGCCCTTGTACATAGGAGACGTCGATAATTAAAACACGGAAACCTCTTATGTGGGGGAACGTTGAGTCCTTATGGCCAGTATGCAGAGGATGCACCGGTGCGTTCATATGAGATCCCGGTACCTTCCCATATGCGCTGGGTATCCACCCGGGGGGGTTTTAGTAGGTAGGAATTCTACATAAACCGTAACCTCTGGGTTTGGGTTTCTTTGGAAGATTTCCCCCTCGATAACAAAAAAAGGTGGGAGAACGTTACACATCTTCATCGATAATATGAAGTTGATTTGTCTAATTTATCAGTAGCATGCCCGAATTGCGTTACTTAGCAGATTGTGTAGCTAATGTAGAAAATATTTTCATTCAAATGCTTAAACAAGGTTTACTAAAAATATTTAAAAACATAAGCTTTAATTATAGATCCATAATATAAAGATCACAAAAAAATTATATCTATATTGTTAACCGTCGAGGAGTTCCTTTCTCTGGAGCCAATCCTGAACGTACATAGTATTAGGTCATGCTTGTCATAAAAATGCATTGTCATCAGGATGAAATCTTTATGCAAAATTTCCGCTCTTTAGTGTAAGAGAAATTGGGTCTAATTAAAGTTGCAAAATTTGAC
This sequence comes from Asbolis capucinus, assembly GCA_018249125.1. Lineage (NCBI taxonomy): Eukaryota > Metazoa > Arthropoda > Insecta > Lepidoptera > Hesperiidae > Asbolis > Asbolis capucinus. The sequence continues at coordinate 9,024 of DWJZ01009984.1, forward strand.
CCGTAACAACAAAATATACTAACATACTAATATTATAATATACACTGCAAGTTAAATAAAAGCTTTTAAAAAAGGAGACAGTCCACTTTGGTCAAACTCTAAAGAATAATGATATCTGGTAAGAGATAGAGTAATCTAAGTAATAGTAAGCAGGAGTTACATGATATACATAACTCCCCCATCCCCTTTCTATCGAACGAGCCGGCGCACGGCGGTTATCCGTCCCTTCGTCGTGGACATTCCGCCAGTACGAACAAAGCGCTTTGCGTCTTCCTTCCTCATACGCACCGCGAAGGATTGGAATAAGTTGCCCGCGTCGCGCTTCCCGTTCGATTACAATGAGTCTTCAAGCCAAGAGTGAATAGATTTTGCTAAATTAATGCGTTTTACCATCTAAGATCGCATCGCTATTTACCATCAGCAGGCAAGACCGCGGTCAAGTAATAATTTATAAAATATAAAGAATATCTGCAATAGTCAAGAATATAACTCACTCTTCTGAAATCCACTATTATTTTTCAACTGAAAAAACAAAGCTGAATTCAAAGTCAAGAAAGTGAGTAAGTAAAGAATTTATATATGAGATATTTACTCAATCCCACTCGTGTTTTGTTTGTACCATTCGTACATTGGATCGACTGAAGAAATAAGGGCACCACTAAAAGGTATTCGGGATTTGTTTGTTGCTCATAAACAAATAACTCTAATAATATCGACGACTACAGATTTGTGGGAATTGAAGGTGTTTTTATATATAATCTTAAAATCAATAAACCTGTTGTCAGGTTAAAACATGTTGAAGGTAAGCCAGACAGATTTTAACATAGATTTTATTGTACAAAAAATATATATATAAGGTAATATCTATATTATCATTACCTCAACTTCAATGTATTGAAAGGGAAACCTATTCTGACTTTTCTTAGAAGTTATTGAAATAAATAAAGTAATTCTGTTAAGCGAATGATGTCTAACATTTCACTAATATTATTAAGTTTATAAACAGAATGAGATGAGCTAAATACATTAAAAAGTTTCTTAATTAGTGATACAATAGTACAAAAAATATCACTATCAATAAACTATGACAAATGCAAATATAGTACCGCGTCTGTTCGTAATTCATAAAATATGGAGTATGTATATTTTATAAAATAGCTCGCATAATAACACCATTATAATACATTTGTTCTCATTTACACGTACAAAGCGTAGACGACATTATGAGGTAAAAAAGGCAGCCTCAAAATTATCAGCAATATCAGTAAACAACGAATACATCCAGAAACGTAAATTTTTCCAGCAGCGCTCGGAAAGCGAGGCTAATCTCGTTATGAGCCGTAATTTTGTTGAATTATA
>DWJZ01009985.1:0-10380 GCA_018249125.1 Asbolis capucinus
ATAGGATTCGTGGACACAGCTGGTTAAAACATTTTAATTAATTGAGCAGGACAACGTCTGCCGGGTCAGCTAGTATATATATACAATACAATATAATAATACAATACTTATAAAAATCTTATTTGTATGTGTTCACCTTGAATTTAAAATGTACATATCTTTAATATAATACTTTACATATAAAGTTAGCGTTCCTGTAATTTCATCCTTTAAAGGATACAAGAGGGGGTTAAAATTTGTACTAAAACAGCTCTTAATATTATAAAGTATTTATTTTTGGAATGACTTTAAATCTCGAGAAATTCTTAATATTTACGATACTTTGCATGCCTAATTATAACAGGGTTCCTTTAGGGTCTGGGATGGAAGTTTGTATGAGATTTTTCGTCCACCGGTAATAATAAAACAATACATGTGTGTAAGCGAAGCTTCGGGTACAGCTAGTTATAAATAATGCAAGCTTAGTGCTATGTAGGCCAGGGTAGGCCGGAAGGAAAAAAAAACCGGCGGAAAAAATAAACGGCGGAAAAAATAACCGATGGAAAAAAAACGGGCGGACAAAATAAACGGCGGAAAAAATAAACGGCGGAAAAAAAAGCCGGCGGAAAAAAAAGCCGGCGGAAAAAAAACGGCTGAAAAAAAAACCGGTGGAAAAAAACTCCCGGTACTCCTTTAATAACAACATTAAAATGTATTACAGAAGTTTATTACTAGCCCGAACGGAACCGTGGTGATGGTGGGAAAATGGGGTGTACCACACGGTCATAATCACGCTAAAAACCTAATATGGTATAATTCGTTTCACCTAAAACGTTCTGAAGCGTGTTAAAATGGTTATCCGTGCAAGAACTAACTAACCGTATGAATCTGGTTTAAAATTAACTGTAATAAGGGTCCAGCAGACTGAATCTAATCTCGATAACAAACAGGCTACTCGTTGCAACTCAAACATCATTGGTAGTCGACGCTAATGTACGGGTTCTGAAACTTAATATATGTCTGTGCGCTGATAATGTCACAGATAGGTACTAGATATATACAAAGTAAACAGATAATTGCTACTTTTATTCTTATATTTACTACAGATCCTTCTGTGGTTTAAATTCATCTGTAATTCATAATAAATTTTCATTAACAATACTTTCATTAACTTTAACATTAACAATACTTTCATTAACTTTAACATTAACAATACTTTCATTAACTTTAACATTAACAATACTTTCATTAACAGTACAAGACAGCACAATTTTCGTAGGATGAAATACAAAGTTTTGGCTTCACGTATTAATAATTATCCTCGACCACGGATCTCGACTCAGTTCTCTGGTTTGTACGTTATATTGTAAGTTAGTTAATGCTTGGCTACAATCCCACCTGGTCATCAGCGATGTTGTTGTAGATGGTAAACCCATCAACTTAGAAGAAACTTCTAATCACTCTAATCTTGAAGACATCCGAATCCTTGGCATACGCCATACAAAACACGAGGCAAAGTAAAAGGATGGAATCAAGTCGTGTAGTCTATGTGCACACTCTCCAAAATGCACCCTTTAAAATACCGAGAGACTGGCAACTCTGTGCTGGTGCTCGAGGCTTTGTAGGTTGGTTTCAGCGTCGCCAACAAGCCTCATTGCATGAGTCTCCATTGAATCCAAGGCAGTGTGAGTTTGCAGCACCAGCCCAAATGCTACAACAGTACTCGACACATGGTCTTGCCTGAGTTTTATATAGGGTTAAAGGCTGACTTCGTGTGCAGTTTGTGGAAAACTCTAAGTGACACTTGAGTACTGTATCTGGTTTTAAAGAAAAAGTAAAATAGCAATAAAATTCTTTGACTACAGTGAAGACACATTTTATTAACCATATAATGACTTCAACCCTCATACTGATGAGGCCTGGACCTCCTCGGTTTACCCAATGCTGATTGATGCAGGGGTCACTACCCTACCCAAGGTACAAGAATAATAGGTAAGTTAACATTATACATTATTTTATTATTACATTTTATACGAAACACTCCAATACGATTTAACGATGGCTATGTAATGATAACAAAAGACGACGTTGTGTGCCCTTCAAAGCTCTTCGCTCATGAAATTTTTATCACTAACTGTCACCCATTCTTCTACCGACCGTGCCTGCTATCATTCGCTTATAATTAAAACAAGCTACCGGGATATGAACCCTTCCCACTGTTCATTTAAATGTTAAATACAAATTACTTGAATTGCAATTAAACATGTATGTTTAATATTATTTTCCAATATTAATGCTAAAACAGTAAGCTTGCACCTTTACCTTCTTACTTTTATACAACTAAGTCCTGAAAGAAATCGCTATTAAAAATTTCCCTAGTGTCCACAATACCGTACCGTACCGTACCGTGCCGTGCTGTTCCGTGCCATGCCGTTCCGTGCCATGCCGTGCCGTGCCATGCCGTGCCGTGCCATGCCGTGCCGTGCCATGCCGTGCCGTACCGTACCTTACCGTACCGTACCTTACCGTACCGTACCTTACCGTACCGTAACTTACCGTACCGTACCGTACCTTACCGTACCTTACCGTACCGTACCGTAGTGTACTATACCATATGGTATTGTATTGTAAATAATCATTTTATTAGACATTGAATACGTATTGCAGTCGGAGCTATCGATTCCGAACAGTCAAACACATTGCAAATCAAACATATTGCCCTTCCAAGTCTAACTGGACTGCTCCTATACAGTTTGTTCTCTATAATTGGATTTCCACCTGCACGACGCAGCTAGCTACGTAAATACTTTTGGTAAATTGGGTGTTATAGTTTTAGACATGTTATGTTGTATTAGAAATAGAAAAACATAATATTTATTTCGCACATAAACCAGACAAGCTTTAGTAACAATTAACTTCGTTACTGAAACTCATGGGGTTTCATTAGATAATCCCGACTCTTACACGCGTATAGTAATCATTAACTATAACTCTCTTTAATTTTTATCTCTTAACTATATTACTGGACGATAACTACCGTAATTGCCTGTTAAAGTTAACGCGCGTACTGCCCATTAATATTTGGGGTCAGAGTAAGTTGTGGAAGTTAGTGAAGCTCGGTTAGGGAATTCTTTTCTGGAAACTAGTTAATTTTTAAATGTAGAAGTATGAATTTTATATAAAAATTTTGAGACCAAAAGATCCAATTTCTCTAGCCGTTTCTTCACCTCTTATGGTAGAAAATCGTTAAGTTTAGAGGCCTTACCTACCAAGCCTTCAACCTGTCCACATTAAAGCAGCGTGGTGGAATATGCTCCAGGCTTCCTCTGTCCTGAGGAGACCTGTGCTCACTGGATCATTATTTGATTTGTATATGACTTCATATTAAAAGTATGTTATTTATTTCGACTGGCCAAACCAACAGTTTCGTAGCTAATGAACCTGACTGCTACACCGGAGGTCGTGGATTTTATTCCCATCTAGGACAAAGTTTTTTATCATGACAAAAATGTTTGTTAATATGTTTTCACACAGAAACAAAATATATTAATATACTTTTATAAATATCTTAGTTTGAGCTTTTAAGTACTCATTCGATTTGCCATAAACAATCATCGGAGGATGTATTTTTACAAGCTTTTATTTAACTTGCAGTGTATGTTTGTATATTAGTATGGTAGTTTATTCGTATATTTGTTTGTTAAGTGTTAGGGTGAAATCTTGCAAGCTTAATTAGACCCACTTCTTCTTATACTACGGAGCTGAAATATTACATAAGCCTTCCGTCATGATGATAATGCATTTTTATGATAAGCATGACCTCCTGCTACGTTAAGGCATTGGCTCCAGACAAGAACTCCTCAACGGTTAACAATACCGTTATGAAATGTTGTGTATTTCTTTTTATCAGTGATCTATAATTAAAGCTTGTGTTTTGACATATTTTCTTAAACCTTATGACATCGATATTCCACTACTAGTACAATGTGATGCTATGCTCTCAGATGGACAAACGGACAGCCGTCAAAGTGTTATAAGGTTCTGTTTTTGTATACGGAACTTTCAAAAATAGAACTCTGCTTATCCGTTCTTATTTTGGGTAAATTATTTATAAACGAACCCAGTAGATCTACTTTTTTGTACAAAAAGATTACAAATCATTTTCTTTTTCGTTAATTAATCATTTTCGACATTTTATAGCGAACTTTGATCACAAAGGCATGAGGTTGAAGGGGTCATTTGATCCTCATTTAACACGGTGAACGGCCAAGGGTCGTTTTGAAGTATCATCCTGGATCCTACGAAGTGACATCCTGTCGTTATTAAGGCATGAATTGACATTTCCTTCAATACGGCTCACCGTGGTATTGAGGATTCCGTTTTTATTTATAATCAATAGCCGATGAAAGTGCGGCTTTTTAAGATCTTGTCCGCTTTTAAGGTCAGATTTGCACAACAGTTTGCGTTGTCATAATATGTTCCTGTTTGCTTTTATTTGTGTACTAGATTTAGCCCGCGATGTTGTCGGTGTGAGTTCATGAGCACACAAAGTTCGAAATTTCAAGAACACTAGAGCAGACATATATTTATTTTTTATAATGTACCAAATTATATAGCTTCATGGTTTTATCTTCGAAGCTATGACGAACTTCCACTCTACTTTCTTTTTCTTTCGAACCTCTCCAGGCATTTTTCACTATAAAAGGTGGCCTATGTTCTGTCTAAAGCATGTTATATCAGTGCCATTTCTACTATTTCTGGTATCTGTACCAAATTTCATCAAATTCGGCTCAGTTTAGCCATGAAAGTGTATTAGGCAAAAAAAAATGTTTAAACGTAATGTGAAGTTAATTGGTTTCACACTCTTCTTTCTTGGCAACATTTTTTATACATTCACAAACAAATGTTTCGTGAGTAGCTTCATGTCTAGACCAAAGGACCAGGCTTAATCGAAGCCAGTTCAATACATGTAGCAAGTGTAAAACTGGCATGCCAGTATAAAGTTTCTGAAATGGAGATTTCAAATGTTACTTAAATGAGTAATATACCAGGTTTTAGTCCTTGGTACTCTGGTTACTTACTATTAAATTTTCTCTATATGGTGTTTCGATTTCCGCCTGGTACGGAACATAAGAAGCTGGCGAAATGTTTTGGGGTTCCTCTAAAAGTTGCCACAACCCTTTTTGATTTTTGTGCCATGCAAATTTGAAATAGCTTCCTTCTTAGTTTGTTTTCCGCAGCATAGCTCTTGTGCATTACTGTAAAGATACGCCCTATCGAAAACAATAAGGGCTTTACTTTTATTTTATGAGTTTAAAACAGGAGTTTTCCGTAGGCCTTTACTATTTTCCGTCTGGCGTAACTCTTATACGGTATACAACGTTACTAATAAGAGTAACCCTAAGATTGCAAACTATTTAAAGAAATGATTTTTTTATATATTTATCTTTCCTACTATACTCACATTCTTCGTTCTAACTACAATCTTTCTCTCGCTACACCCTACTATTCCTCCTCTTTTTATAGTAAATCGTTCACTGCAACTGCTGTCCGTTTGTTGAATGCCTTGCCCATAATCGTACGACGCGCACAGACTCTTGAAAGATTCAAAAAACAAGTGAAGGATTACTATAATTGACAATGCCTTGCTCTCTCCCTAGCCTTCATCTATATTCCTTCAAGCTTTTCACTGTAGCTTATTTCATTGCTCTGTTTATTTTCTCCTTTCTTCGATTCTTTTCTCTCCTCTATACCATTCTTTATTAATTTATTTTCTTGTTCTTTGCTTCCTCTTTCCCTGATGTTTTATACTAACTGACTCACTGCTGGCTGACTAGTAATGTATTCGTCATAGAATCACTAATATTTCTGTGTACACTACCTGTCTACGCTGTACTTTAATATATTTATTTTTATTATTTTCCAGCCAATAGTTTCCTGAAAGAGATCCCGGTTTTAGCGATAAGGCCGCCTATTGTACTATTAAGTCCATATTTTATTTATTTTAAAATAAAATAAATAAATATATATCTTTGGACAACTCACACACGGCCATCTGAGCCCAAACTAAGCGTTAGCTTGTACTATGGTGATCAGACAACCGATAAACATACATATATACTTTTTTAAATACATACTAAATAAAAATTTCTATGACACCCAGACACACAGAACAAACATTCCTGCTCATCACAGAAAAATTTGACCTGGGTGGGAATCGAACCCACGACCTCCGGTGTAGTAGTCAGGTTCACTAACCACTAGACCAACTACAAACGTCAACATTTTTTTAGAAACTATTACATGACTTGAAGACTTTTTTCTCTTTAAAGTATTTCTGTACTGAGCGATATACATAGTTCGTTAGTTTTTGCCCGCAGCTTCGGCCGCATCATGTGTTGATAAAAATTTACACATTTCTGTTATTCCTGGCTACAATCTATCTCTATGGCATTAAATCATCTTAATCCGTTTAGTAAATAAACCTGTATATCATCTCAGAACCTAAAATCGGGATAAAATCTATCCTATGTTGATTTCCTGTATTTGGTCTATCTGTGTGCCAAGTTTCATCCTAACCCGGTTAACGGTTAGCGTCCGAGCATTTAAACATCTAAATCATTCCAGGAGAACTTTCAACCGGGATAAAATATATCCTATGTTCATATCCTGGAGTGCGTGCCATTTTTCATTTTAATCCCTTTAATGGTAACCACGTTAAAAAAGACGAAGATTCACACATGCAAATCCCAAACATCTTCATTAACTCATATCTTTACTAATAATAAAGCTGAAGAGTTTGTTTCCTTAAACGCGCTAATCTCAGGAACTACTGGTCCGATTTGAAAAATTCTTTCAGTGTTAGATAGCCCATTTATCGAGGAAGCCTATGTATTATCACGCTAAGACGATAGGAGCGGAGCACCAATGAGGAATGTTTCAAAATCGGGTTGTTTTCCTATTGAGGCATTCCCCTGCGTGCGCTTATACGGTTAGTTTCGCAAAAATCATGTATGACAGAAACGAAGTCGCGGGTTAAAGTTAGCAACCCAAAGTAACTATTACATGCGGACGAAGTCGCGGGTGGAAGCTAGTTTCTAATATTAGTAGGATTATGTTAGTGCGGAAATTAGTAATAGAATTCCTATTAGTTTCCGGTCACCTTCCGCTCAGACTTAAAATAGTGTTAAGACTGAAAAAAATTTCGACCTTACTGGTACATACATATACAGTCATATTAGTTATGCACGGACGTGGTGTCGTGTCTTAACCACCATTCAATATTCATACAGGGTTCATACTTTTATTAAAATATACTACTAAGTTCTAAACGCTGCTAACCTGGGACATGCTTCGGAAAGAATTTTCGACTACAACTAGTAAGTAACTTGTCAAGTTTACTTTAGTATATGTTGGTAACTCTGAAGTTTGTATAGACTGAATCGAAGTATGTACCGTTTTTAAAATTTGCACAAATAAACTGATAAACAGACATAAATGAAGATGATTATTTGATATTGATTACACGACGTATAAATTGAATAATTGTATTTTTTTTTTTGTAAAATATTGCATAGACATTTTATGCAAAATTTGTTTCTTAAAAAAATATTAACTCCATATATCGATTAATATCGATTGATTCATATATAATTGAAACGTCTTTTTTTAGAAAAATATTACATACATATTTTTCCGTTCATTTTTTTCTTAAAAAAAGATTACCTCAATTTTACGAATGTTTTTTTTAATAAAAATATTGCGTTCACATTTTTCTACGTAATCTAATCTTAAAAAAGTATTACCTCACTTTTTCTTAATCAAAACATCTTGCCCATGACGTCATAGCAATATGGCGTCATAGTGGTGACGTCAACCCTGTCGCTTGTTACGTTGGTAGCTCGTTCATTAGTCAAAGTGTTGTTACTTTGCATAATATAGGGGAGGCCATGTTATTGCCTTTTATTGAAGAAAAACACAAAATAGTATACTTACTTAGAATGTTAAAAAGGTTTAGTTTTGACTTGATAATCTTGACTGAGGCACGGAGGCTGATGACAATAGTGGCAAAAATGTATTGAGCACTTCCGTGCTTCAGAGGGCACATATAGAAAAAAAAACGTTTATTCGAGTTCTTTCCAGTTCTTTCAAGTAGACAATTTAAATTTGTAGCTACTACTAAATTACACTACATGTCTTTAACATACAAACAAAATTATAATAATAAGGTCCCCGGAAAAGCCCAGCGCTCGGATGTACCGGTTTTCAGACTGGCCTTACCAGTGATAGCTCGTCGACTGTTGGCGACATAGGACGCAAAAACCAATTAAAAACAAAGTTAATTTAAATATTTAAAAACACAAGCTTTAATTAAATATCCCTAATACAAAGAAATACACAAAATTTCATAACTGTATTGTTAACCGTTGAAGAGTTCCCTTGTCTGGAGCCAATCCTAAACATAGTATCAGGTCACGCTTGTCACAAAAACGCATTGTTATACGGATGGAAGGTTCATGCAAAATTTCAGCGCCGTAGTGTAAAAGGAAGTCCAATTAAACTTGGAAAATTTGACCCGTAACAAACAAATATATTAACATACTAATATACAAACATACACTAAGTTAAATAAAAGATTGTGATAATATAGTCTGGTATGAATCATTTTATGAATGAGTGTGAATATGACGCAACAACAGGTGTGAACCAGTTCGAGTTGGCAGTGACGTCACTCCTTGACTATTGACAGAAATCTATTGTTCTAGACGAACTATAGAAACGTTTAACAACAATTCCCTATCAGTAGAATTGTAGCTAACATGCAATTTTTTGTAGCAACCTCTGCACACTTAAATTTTTACTTTTGAATTGCATTGCCATGACTGGCCCACTACTGAGCTCGAGACTCCTCTCACAAGGAGAGGGACCTGCCATAGTCCATCAGTGCCAAGGAGGAATATCCATTGGAGGACCTTTGAGAGGTTTATGGAGAACTGTCATGAGTGGTCCTCACAAGGAAAACTTCTTCACCGTAGCAAGTGATAATCAACTTCTGATACGCACATAACTTTGAAAATTAGAAGAGCGTGCCGCATTTGACTTCTGAATCCAGAAGATACCTGCTGTCTTCTTTAGGTAGTCAGTCTATCTCATCGGAGGGCACCGTCTGCTTATCTCGATTTAACGATAAGACTAAGGACCCGGTTTACCGACTTGGGGCAAGTCGGGAATGTACACGGTACACGGGAAAAGTTAGAACGCGTCGTATCGAAGTTATATAGATGGCCGACTGATATTTCCGGTCACCTACCCTTTTTATTACAATATAAATGTTAGTACCGACATTAAAGTAAAATAAAAACTTTCAGTACAAAATCTGCAGGTAGGTATACTACCCGCGTTGCTATTCATAGTGCCTGATATAAATGAAGAGCAATACATTTGGAACGCGTGGGTCGCGTACAGGGTCGCATACAGTGTTTCTGAAATTTCGACCAGTGTGAGAAGGCATTTCTACTTATGTTCAAGAAGTATTTCAAAGGTAAAACAAAACCTAGTGTTTTTGTTTAACTAGTTTCCGCCCGCGGTATCGCCTGCGTGACAGGCACGTTAATAAAAAGTACACTAGTACACTATAATCTATCTTTGTACCAAATTTCATCCAAATCGGTTAAGTAATTTGTGCGTGAAGAAGTAAGAAACATCCATCCTAACACATTCGAATTTATAAAATTAGTAAGTTAACATTGCTCGACGATGGTAATCCAGTCGCAATTCCAAAACGTTGAATCTAGTAAATATAAAATATTATACCAAAAATCTCTTGCAGTGTTAACTTGACTCTGTAAACCTTTGGTGAGTTGCCAGTAATTACATTAAAAGTGCCTTAAATTCCTGGAATTGGAACGAGAACTGCAATTTATGGACATATATTAACACAAAGTAATTTTTGAGTAGATGACAAGAGTGCAATGTCATCTCAACTCCACTAATTGCACCCCACTGGAACAAATAGTTCATCAAATCGGTGAACAAATTATGTATATAATAACTGATTAAGGAAATCATTACGTCACCTGCCCCACTGCTGGGCTTGGGTCTCCTCTCACATTGGAGTACAGGTCGCAGTTTACCACGCTGGCCAAGTTCGCATTCCACACACCTTCGTGAACTTTATGGCAAACTCTCAAGAATGCAGGTTTCCTCACGGTGTTTTCCTTCACCACACCAAGTGACGTCAAAATATCCTACTCCTCAGTTCTCCTCTCAGAAGGGGTAAACGCCACCACGTCGACCATTTCTGGCATTAACACATAGACAAGCTGAAAAACACACGCATATCTTTACTAATATTATAAAGAGATAAGATTAGTTTGTTTGATTGGGGAGAATAGGCTCTGA
>DWJZ01009986.1:0-10378 GCA_018249125.1 Asbolis capucinus
AGAGAGCCTAGAATATCTTCTTACGAAGCTATATACAAGAGTTATATATATCGTGTCAAGATGCCGTTTCGTATCTATCGTGGGCTACTGTTAAACTGCGACCCGCGACGAAGAACTGTGATGAGCGAACTCTAAAATAATATCCAAAAACTTTTCCAATATGAATACATCATTGAAATCTAATTCCTCGATCAAACCTCCATGCGCCGTCCATTTTGACATCCCCCAAATATACTCTGTCAGCTGTCACTAGTTAAACGTCAGATATAGACGTTTGCTAACGTCACGTCACATGTCCCACAGATTCGGCTCAGTTCCGTCACAGAATATAACTACATTGGTCTTGTCTCAGACTCCGGCACATATAATTTTTTACTCCATTCATTTTAGTCTATCTGATGATAACCGAAAGTCCTTTCTTATAATAAATAATAACTTTGGACAACTCACACACTTCCATCTGACTCCAAACTAAGCGTTAACTTGTGCTATGGAGATCTGACAACTGACAAACATACATATATACTTTTATTTTTAAATACATACATATAGATATTAAAACCCAGACACATAAAACAAACATTTCTGCTCATCACAGAAAAGTTTGACCTGGGTAAGAATCGAACCCACGACCTTCGGTGTAGGAGTCAGGTACCCACTCGACCAACCGGCCTTTCGTTCTTATTGCACCTCTATGATGTAAAAATAACCCCTACAAAGCCTATGCATGCATTGACTTATAACGACACTACGTACAAGTTGAGTGTACAACACTTGCATAATAATTTATAAGAGGCAGAAAGAAAAAAAGATCATTAATCCTAAGGAATACACTAACAATTAAAATGTAAAAAGGGAAACAAAGTACAAAACAATATGAAAAGTAAAATTAGTAAATATATTCTCTACGAGACGGATACTGCTCAGCATTATGGAGTCCAAGGACAACCAGCGCTGGTCCATGACTAGAAACTATCTTCGTTTCGCTTCGGAAGGGGCAGTTACCAGAAAAAACTATTTATTGTGACATATCTGTAATAATTAGATATATGGTGTTGTGGACTTATTTGTAGATTATGTCCTATATACAACTGTAGTACATCCCTTTCCTTCATTATCAATATTTTCCGCAGTGGACGCGATATAAGAGTTATTTTTTTCATACGTTGGGTTTATTTTATTTTCATACGGACCAATAATGTTTTTGGAAAATATTTTATACTACCTATATTCTTCAGGGAATAAACGGTGATAGCCTAGTGGTTAAAAATCCGACCTCTTCGGAGATTCCAGGTTCGAATCCCAGGGCGCGCACTTCTGACATTTCCGAGTTATATGCGTTTTAAGCAATTAAATGTCACTTGTTATAACGGTGAATTAAAACATCGTGAGGAAACCTGCATGCCGGAGAGTTTGCAAAACTCAAAGGTGTGTGAAGTCTGCCTGCGCACTTGGCCAGCGTGGTGGACTATGGCCTTAACCTTCTCATTCAGAGAAGAGATCCGTGCTCAATAGTGGGCCGTGATGGTTTGTGATGATGATGATGATGATTTCGACCCAGTTTATCGATCACGGTCCCGGCGCAAAAAACATATATCGTGAGTACCCGTAAAATAGCATAATATAAAAATATGCCAGGACTTTAACTTATAAATTTCCAATTCCCACTTTTAACCACGGGTTTCTCGCTTAGAGGCTCAGAACATCCACCACGCTGCTCCAACGAGGATTGGGGGAGCCTTGGCTGTTAATGTAAGATGGTTCAGATCCAGACTAGTAGGGTTCAAGTCAATGCAGGTGGTTAACTGTCAATATTTTGATCCATTTCAGATATTTGTGTTATTTTACATGGTTTCCATCCATCCATCCATCTATCTGTCCATCCATCCATCTATCTATCAATCCATCTATCTATCCATCCACCCATCTGTCCATCCATCCATCCTAGGATTGTCGAACTATTATTATTGATGCAAAAGTTTGTATGGACAGGTAGCTAGATGTCTTTAACTTCGTCACGCAAAAACTACTCAACGGATATCAATGAAATTTGGCACAGAGGTAGATTATAGTCTGGAATAACATATACGCTTTCATCAACGTACCTACCAACGAGTGAAGCCACGGGCGGAAACTAGTTCTTTATAATCTACATATATTAAACCCTAACATAACACTACTAGGTATTATAATATGTTTATGTTGTGAAGCGACAATAATGTTCTTAAATGGGTTTTTTAGGTCATGTTCAGATTTAGCAGCAGGTTCTATACATCATCGAGGATTAGTCATTTCCTACCAGGTCATTGCCACCAAATACTAAGCTTGAAGGTATTTTGCATCTCGTACATAATTTTTATTTCCTTCCTTAACTCGGTTTTGCCATTTGGTATTTTAAGGAAATCCTAATTTCAAAATGCTTACTCACGTCCCACAGCTGGGCTCGGGAGTTTCTTTGGAAGTTTTGTGGGATAAGAACAAGTATCATGGACGTATGCAGCTCCTAACCCAGGGGAGGCTAAAAGGAGTTTTTGGCAAGCAAGATATTTTTCTGGATTTACGTATAATGTTATGTTAAAGCTATCAGCTATGGTCGCAGTGGTTCTTTGGTTAATGTCCCATACTTACTTCTCCAAATAATAATACTTATACTACAACTATAGGCGTAAAATATAATACAAAATGTTAATTGTTTCGACAACTACAGGTACGTTGTGGATTTCAGCTAGGGTTGCCAACTTGTTTTTGTTTTAATATAGTATTAAAAAAAAGACCGTTAAAATATAGTACACTTTAAGATATATAGTACTTTATGGAGAGAATAAAAATTGGTTATATATGTTTTTTCATTACTTTAAAAAAAATTTTTTTTTGTTTCAAATCAATTCACGGCAGTCAATAAAAGGCGAGTTAAAAAATTGAGGTATGTTCTTGCATTACTTTTAGTGTTGCAAAATATAAATATTGACATGTTGTACTGAAATATAGTACTTTCACGTACTATATACTTCTTGAACAGTACATAGTATGGAGTCCAATACTACAGTACAATACTATATAATATAGTACGGTTGGCAACCCTATTAGGAAGGGACATGTACTAGTAGATTTTGTCTTCCAAAAGTACAAATAAAGACCAATAAAACTTCAGTACATACTGCTATTGATAACTCTACACAGAGAGTTTCTAGCTCCATAGATATTCTATACAACCTCCAAGACGTACAGATGAAATAATCCAAGTCTTAGATGCATTCAGTTTGTTAAGATTCTTATGTCACAATTTTATTATTCTTCAGCATTCTCCGGTTCATTAGCAGTGTTTCCTTTTATAAGAGCCATTATTCTCTTTACCTACTTCATATGACTTCTGAGAGTAATCCTCCTTTTGTGAGCGGAAGCATCACATATTCATGTGTGCCCGTCTTTTGCGTGATCTAAGAAGTTTCTTCAGCTTTTTATAAAATATCTTTATTAACATTATTTATTTCGAAGATATTTTTTACGTATTTATGCCTATTTTAAAATACTATTTTGTTTTTATTGTAAGATATAAGTAACATATTGATGAGAATGACATATTCTGTTTTAATTAAAATCTTTTTTTGAATGTTTCATTTTAGCTCAGCGTTGTGATTCGTTACTTACGATTCCGATTTACTACTAATCGATTGGTTTAATTATTGTTGTTAAAAAGTTCAATAGTAATTGATTGATTGGTCTAGTGGTTAGTGAACCTGACTGCTACACCGAAGGTCGTGGGTTCGAGTCCCAACCAGGTCAAACTTTTCTGTGATGAGCAAGAATGTTTGTCCTGTGTGTCCTGTTTCATTATATATATGTATGTTTATCAGTTGCCTAATCACCAAAGTACAAGCTAACGCTTAGTTTGGTGCCACATGGCCGTATGTGAGTTGTCCAAACATATTTATTAATTTAAAGTCAATCCATACATAAATACAAATTGTTATGATTATATCTCCGATAGGGAATGACCACATACTATACAAATTTTCATCCCATATTTCAATTTCTTTAGGCTTTTTTATCGCAAAAACAGTAGTCTGTTTTTCCTTAAATTGTATTCGATCTCTGTACTAAGTTTCATCGAAATCGGTTTAGTTGTCTAGGCGTGAAAAGGTAACGGACAGACGGAGTTACTTTCGCATTTATGTATATTATTAGGAAGAAAGAAAGAACAAAGAAATTAATTTATTCAAGACAACATACAATATATGCAAAAGAGTATAATGATATATACATACATATGTATATGTATTTGTATATTTACAAATATGTTACTACTACTTTATTAGTATGTATGCTACATTTGTATATTAGTTTGTTACGGGTCAAATCTTGCAAGCCTAATTAGACCCACTTCCTCGTAAACTACAGAGCTGAAATTTTCCATAAAGTTTCTATCCTGATGACAATGCATTTTTATGATAAGCATGACCTGATACTACGTCTAGGATTGGCTCCAGACAAGGGTACTCCCCAACCGTTATGAAATTTTATGCGTTTCTTCGTATTGGGGCCTTATGATTGAATATTGTCTTTTTAAATGTTTTAATAAATCTTGTTTTAAACTTAAAACACATAATATGCGTGAGGATATTGTTTTAAAACTTAGAACATACTCAAAACATTTGAAAATAGATCGAAATGTTAGGCACAGAGATTTGAAAAGCTGAATATGAGCAACAGCGGCATATCAAAGTCCCAGAATCCTTAGAACAGCCCTATGAATACGCGTGCGAATCAAAGAGCTGGTGTAATGTGACGCTTATACAAATCGGTGAGCCACAAAGCTTTGTCTTAAGCCGCGCATCGCTGCCAATCATGTCAATTCCACGCTTGAACTGTTTTTTCTGAAATTTGAGATTGTGAATAGAAGCAAACTTTTAAAGGTGTTTGCTCTGCGTTAAAGTTGGAAGTGGGATGAAGATGAGAGAAATATAGTACATACATATGTAATAGATAAATTCTGGTTGATGTACGATGTATGATGTGGACTTCAAGAGAAGAGTGAATAGGTATTTACTAAGTTAGTGCGCCCAACACCACCTCTTACCATCAGGTGAGATTTATGTCAAGCAGTAATATTCTAGTCAAAAAAAGACGCATTGGTCAAAGTTAAAAGAATTGAGCAGATGCCAGATTCGGTATTTTGTGAACACGTTTACTGCGTTGTGACGTCATATGCGACATGTTGGATATGAACCTTTTCTACAGCTTGTATTTTTAAATGTTTTTAATGAACTTTGTTATGCATATAAATTAACTGTGTCATTTATAGTCCTCCTTACGTGTAACTTTCGTAAAAATAGGTACAAAATTATAACTTTACGTATTAATCTAATAATAGTAAAATTAATCACGAATCATATTATAAACATATATTGTGCTAACAGTTAAATCAGACCATCTTTTACATCCATCTTTTACATTACATACATTGGTATGGTATGACATTGATGTGGCCTTGTCAAACAAATAAAATTGAAGTTGGTTTCTAAAAACGGAAATCGGCCGGTCGTAAAAATACAACGCCATAATACTAACTCCCAATAACTATGAGTAGAAGTGCCAGGGAGCGTCACGACTACAATATTTTTTAAACACGAAATATGAATCTCTAATTTCCGTGCTTAATAAACGTTATCGAAAAGCGATACTGCGTCGAGTACAGTGTTGCTCAAATATTTGTTATTTTTACAAGTATTTTTTATTTAACTTGCAGTGTATGTTTGTTTATTAGTTTGTTGGTTGTTCGGGTCAAATGTTGCTAGCTTAGGGCGCGTAAATAGACCACCTTTATGGGGTTCTGCAACCAGGGATTCTGGTTAATTTGGTTAAGCCTCAAGATGAATTGACCGCGGTTTGGATATGAGGTGATTTATGTGAAAAATAGGTATAAGCTAAACCCTGACAACGTAGTGTTGAGATAAACCACGTACCTTGACGGAATCCGAAGGCACCTGGTTACCCGACTTACACGTGGCTTTTTGCATATAGTTTCGGTTCTGATGATAAGCATGGCTTGGAAGTATCATCAGTCAATCCTGAACGTAGGTTCAGGATTGACTCCAGACTCCAGAAGGGAACTCCTCGGCGGTTAACAATACAGTTATGGAATTTTGTTTCTTCGTATTCGGGCTTATAAGTAAAGTTCGTATTTTTAAATATTTTAATAATGCTTAATATTGTTTACGTTCAAAATGCAGTTCACTCTATAACACCTCTTCATAAGCTTGTATTTAACTTGCAGTGTAGTATGTTAGTTCGTTCTGGTCAAATCTTGCAACCTAAATAAGAAACTTCACTTTTAATCCAGACATATTTCTAACTATCAACAAGGATTTAGGATAAATGTTATGTTCGATTCTTTGTTTTAGTGCTTTTCACTGCACTAAGAATGTGGGCACGTAAAGTCGTCGGTACCGGTTGTTATCGTTAGACAGCAATCGCTAAGCTACGTCGAAAGCCTTCTGATGGTATAAAAACTTCCGACACTTGGATGGACCAATAACCTCTCCACCTATTCGCATTGGGGCAGCGTGGTGGAGTATGCTCTAGGCTTCCTCAGTATGAAGAGAAACCCGTGCTGAGTGGGCCATCGATGGGTTGAAGCCAATATGTGGTAGCAAAGAAATAAAGATTACTGGATTTCTGATCTGCAGAAATATTCATATTTTAAATTATTTAATTGATGTCCACACCTTAAAATCGCTCTTGAGTATTAAAGAAGATGTATATAAATAAATAAAGATGTTTGTTACATCCTACTAATATTATAAATGCGAAAGTTTGTTAGGATGGATGTAATAAAATAGGATAAAATCCGATACTGAGATAGATTATATTCTGGAATACATAAAGTGCTAAATCTTTTAGCGTTTTGGTAATTTTCACTGAATTCAAATTTACTCAAGTAATTGTGACGTCTTTATACGTTTAAGAAAATATGTTGAGAACCACTGTTTGAAAGGGATAAAATAGTATTCGTGTTGAGCGCGATACCGAACAACCCTTTATCAAGATGGGAACATCGGGGGACGTCGCGGCCACGGCGCTCCAGCGCATTTCATTACCACAAAAATTATTCAATTACTTGCAACTGGCACGCGAGTCCAACACTCACTGACACGAGGATTTGAGGATTTAGTGGTCCCTCGAACGTCCTTTAGGTCCTGGGTTCGGATCTTGCCTCTTAAATTTTCAAAGTTGTATAAATTTCATGAGCTCTTCGATGGGCACGTAAAACCGTGAGATCTGGTCGTTAACTTTAGCTGACAATCGTTAAGTGAGAGGCCTTCACAAACTTCCGACTCTTGTACCTCTGAACCCCCCACCTCGTGATTATTTTAAAAAACCGTAGTAAATTACTATAAAAAAGATAACCTTATAAAATATAAATCTCTGATCTTTCCTATTGTATGTTTTTACGCTCTCCTGTATATTTTAATTTTGAGTCCTTACTAGGTTTTGAAATGGGACATTCGCTTAGAATTGACGCAAGACAATTTATATTAAAGAATTTCATCAGATTGCCTTCAAAGTTAATTCCTTTTGTGCGACTGTAGCATTTTGACAGTCTGTCAGATGGTCTTTGAGATATTTTTTTAAATTAATGTCGTCACAGATAATAAACGTTTTTAATGCAAACGGGTAGTTACGATATGTTTATTAATATATCTATAGGAGTAATGGTCACGACTCCCGGGTACTCACGGTCGTGCTGGTCTTGGACACAGCACTCAGGGGTACTTACGGTCTTGCTGGTCATGGTCACAGCGCTCACGGGTACTCACGGTCTTGCTGGTAATGGTCACGGCACTTATAGGTACTCAGGTCTTGCTGGTCATGGTCACGACACTCACGTGTACTCACAATCTTGCTGGTCATGGACACAGCACTCACGGGTACTCACGGTCTTGCTAGTCATGGTCACGGCACTCACGAGTACTCACGGTTTTGTAGTGACCATGATCCATGTAAATGGGTCGAACTATCGGTATAATAATAGACAGATCGTGAGTACCCGTTCGCATTTAAAACGTTTATTTGAGAATATGTTCTGATATTTTGTTGAAGCATATTGTTAACAAATGTGTTTTTTTAACTCTTATTATGACTATCTGTAATGTTTTGCATGTGGTGACTTATTGACGTGAATAGACAGTAAGTGAGTGTCGTACTCAGAATGCTTAATGGTTACTTAAATAGCCAAGTTTATTCGTGACATTGAGTTCATCTCGAGTGAATACAGAACTTAGCACCCGTTATAGATCTCGATTCTATTGGTCAGTGAAGTTGAGAACGAGCTTTTACAAGACTTTATTAAACTTGCATCGTATATTAGTATATTTGTTTGTTACGGGTCAAATCTTGCAAGCTTAATTAGACCCACTTCCTCTTACACTACGGAGCTGAAATTTTGCATACTGCTTCAGTTCTGATGACAATGCAATTTTATGATAAGTATGATCTGCTGCTATGGTCAGGATTGGCTCCAGACAAGGGAACTCCTCAACGGTTAACAGTACGATTTTCAAATTTTATATGTTTCTCCGTATTAGGGCTCAGTAATAATTTTCTTTTTTTTTTCCTTCTACTGTTACTCTGCCTTAGGTTGTCTGGAAGAATGGTATGTACTTTTATTTTAAATTGCCTTGTAATATATTTCTTTGCTTGGTGTGTACAATAAAGAGTATTTATTATTATTATTAATCGTGTACTAGAAGTTGTATTGGCTGTTTGAAGGATGGGAAGTGTCTGTACCACGCAGGAAGAAGTTAGTCCTACAATTATTACAAATACGGTAGTTTATGAGGATGGATGGATTGATACTCTTTCACGCAAAAACTACTGTATGGATTTGGATGAAATTTGGCACAGGGATAGAAAATAGTTTGGAGTAACACATAGGCTACTTTTTACAAACTTACCTACCACACAGGCGAAGTCATGGACGGTTACTAGTTTTATATAATAACCAGCTTACTTTGTTACTTTGAGCTAACTTTAACCCGTAACTTCGTTCCTGTCATATATGATTTTTGAGAAACTAACCGTTTACGCAGCCCACGCAGCAAGAGCTTTCAATAGGAAAAAATCTCCCGATTTTGAAACATTCTTCATTGGTGCTCCGCTCGTATTAGTCTTGGCATGATGATGTATAGCCTATAGCTTTGCACGATAAATGGGCTATCTAACATGGTGAGAATTTTTCAAATCGGACCAGTAGTTTCTAAGATTAGCGCGTTCAAGCAAACAAACTCTTCAGATTTATAATATTACTATAGAAAACAAACAGTATACTTGGTATTTACTTGTGCTTTGTGCTACCCTGCAACCCTGCCTTGAAGAAAGTGCCGGTGAACATTAGTCAAAATGTCACCCCTTGTCAAACAGAACCTACCCTTGCGACATTCGCTTCAATACTAAACATTCTTCACTTTTCGCTAGCATATGAGACGATACTAAAATAATTCATTAATTGCTTCTTCCTGATTAATGGCCTTTTTATTTGAAAATCTGATAAATGAAATGAAATGAAAACTGTTTATTTCGTCTTAGGAACCAAAAACTCACTTAACGAAAGTCAAAATTTTACAATACAAAGTCCCTACTTGAGTTATAAATTTACTAACAATATGTATATAAAAATATATATATATATATATTTAAATGAATTCTTTGATACAGCCTAAAGTCTCGATATGAACATGTTATAAGGTTTGTTATGTATGCTACTTGTAACGCAGTTCAATTTCAGGAGTATGAGTGTGTGAACGTTTACTTTTAATTCTGATTTTTATCTTGAGGTGAAGAAAGTATTACTTCAGATCTCAGAATTGTTCATCGTTACGTTAATACGCAGAACATTTTATAAAGACTTAATGAAGATGTTTTTAAAAATACTTTTACTCATTCCAAATATTTGTGGTAGTTAGTCAAAAATACTTTAGCACTTTGTTATAAACTCGTACTCTGAGCCCCATAAAATATCACTGCATTTAACAAAATTGATATGAAGATAATAGTATATATTTATAATTATCCGTTAACATCGTGTTACGATTAGATTGAGAGAATTAAAAGAATGTTATGCAGAAAATTAAGATATTATAATAAACAGTGATCTTAATTTAGTAAAACGTAATTAAATAAAGTAATTAAAAAAAGTAATTTGGTTACGTCATCTAAACTCGTAATTAACTAAACAGGAAGTGAAAAATATTTAATCTCAATACTCTCGAGTTGATAAAGTTCGCTTCTAAAGTTTATCTGAGACACATAAATTTCTTTCCTGTTAGCATTCACAAAACTCTAGTTCAAAAATATATAGGAATGACGTAAGGTGCATAAA
>DWJZ01009987.1:0-10378 GCA_018249125.1 Asbolis capucinus
CCAGACATAAAACAAACATTCCTGCTCATCACAGAAAAGTTTGACCAGGATGGGAATCGTACCTACGAGCTCCGGTGTAGTAGTGAAGTTCAGTAACCACTAGTCCAAGTGGCCTGTCAAAACATTGGCTCCCGTTGATATCCTACTATTACATACAAATTTTATTTCATACTAATTTATTGTTAATTATTTGTATGTACGAGTATGCCTCTTGCATCTTGCATCTTGCATTTCTCTCTACAGCACTGGCTTAGTTGGTAGAGAATGCCATTAGGCATTAAGTTCGTCGTCTGTGTAACCTGGGTTTAAAAGGATCATACAATAGAGTTTTATAATGAAATATCGAGCACTAGTCTCTTGTGATTGCGTAGGCCGAGAGCACGGATCGGCAACCTTTTATGTGTTATAAGGATATTAGTGCGACCCATATTTCATGTCTTTATCGGGACAAGAAACGCTATATTACGTCGTATAAATAGGATCTGTGTGGGCCGCACCGCATTGACATAAAGGACGCGGGTTGCGGGCTTGCTGCCGGTCTGCGGGCTACATTATTGAAGTTTTCGTACGGACCCCTAACGTTTTTGAAAATATTTTACAACTTATGCTCATCAGGAATAATGAACGAATCTCTAATGGTAAAAAAATAGCCTAGATAACCTATATTCCTCAAACAAAGAAACTAAAACTTTCTCTTTATAATTTTAGTATACATTAGGGTCCGCCCGCGGCTTCGGTCGCGTGTTATGTTGATAAAACGTAACCTATATATTATTTCATACCAAAATCTATCCCTGTCTCAAATTTCATCGAGATCCATTCAATAGTTTATGCGAGAAGGTGTAACAAACATACATGCATACAACTTTCAAATTTATAATTACCTTTTGTATGTCGAAAGAATTATTGAAATCGATTGACACAGTCCGGAGATATGAAATAAGTTAAACATTTTCGAATTTTCGTAATATTTCAAAAAATTTAAGCAAATTCTTTAAAATGGTTATTTATTATGTTATTCCAATGTCTAAGCTATATAACTGCAAAGTTTCATCTAAACACGTTCAGTAGTTTTTGCGTCAAGTAGTAACAAACACTAACACACATCCTTACAAACTTTCACATTTATAAAATTAGTAGGATTTACATATAATATTTTACTTAATTACTTTCATGCTTAGTGTAAGTAAACGTAAGATCTGCTTAACTCGATTACTTAACCATTATGAAACAGTGAGGGCAGTTACAAAACCAGTGGACAAATGTCGAGTTAGATAGCCCGGCTGACCCAGCGATCTGAAAATTGATCTATGGTTTGAAAAGTGAATGTTTTTGGTTAAGTATGTTTTTGTATGCTAGTAATGTTGTCTAATGTGTTTTGACATGAGCTTCGATATTTAAATTGACAGTTGTAAAAAAATATGATTTGGTTAGAGAAATGTGAATCGAGAATGATGATCAGACAACTGATAAACATACGTATATATTTTTAAATACAGTTATATAGATATTTTTATTACAACCAGACAGAACAAATATTCCACCTTTGCAAAGAAAAGGCTGAGTAGGAATCAAACCCACGACCAACACGCCAGTCGAATATAAAATTTAGACAGTGTATACCATATCAATCGATGTATGTATGTAAATCACCTGTTTTTCATCTTGTAAACAAAATGAATCTTGTAAAACAAAGCAGCCTAATTTATGCAGGTTTAGTATATAAAATGTACATGTTATTGTTTAAAAAAAAGTTAATATTGTGATGGTTTATTTTTATTGATCGCAGATTGAATAATACGTACAAAAACTAGTGTCCGCTCGCAGCTTCGTCTGTTCGGTAGGTATGTTGATAAATAGTATCCTATGTGCTTGCTATTCTAGATTGTAATCTATCTCTGTGTCAATTTTTATTCAGATCTCAGATCAGACCTTCGCATTTTTAGTACTAGTCTCTGCCCGCGGCTTCACCCGCGTGATTATTTGATAAAAAGTAGCGTGTTATTCCAGTCCCTTGATCTATTTCTGTGTAGTTCTTGTCCTTGATCTATCGCTGCGCAAAATTTAATTCAGATCCGCTTAGTAGTTTTTGCGTGAAGGAGTAACAAACATTCATCTATCCATCCATCCTTACAAACTTTGACATTTATTTACAAAATACTAAGATAAGATTAGATGTCAAAATAAAAAATTCTTTCTACCTTTATTCTATTCTCAATGATAATTTTTAGAAGGTAATACGAATTCGTGACTGTTATATAACATTGCTTTCTCCGTCTCAAATTATCTCCCGACACGAAAATTGCCAGTGAAAATTGTAATTTGCCCGTTTCGACAATTTTTAATGCCTCCTTCTCAATTGTATTTGAAAGCGTTCACGACGTGGGTTAATAGAGCTTTAGTTCGGGTTAAATGTTCGAATTTTAAATAATAAACGTTCATTTGTGGAAATTCAATAATGGCTGTTTGAAACTGAAACTCAAGTCAACATTTTATGTTAGGTATTTTCAATACACCTATGATTTTTTTATATTACTCCTTTAATATTATTGCCATAAATGGCATGAAAATAAAAAATATGTTGCAATTGAAGTTGTTGCAGGCAAGTCAAGGTTTTGATGGTTTTTTTTTATCGAAAATTCGGTTACCAATAAGATGTAATGGAAAATCGATTATAACATATCAACACAGGCACTGGAATTTTAAAATTGCCATATTTTGTACTTGCTACTACTGAAGCTTATGAAACTTTAGTTACTACGATAAGTATTTAACCATTTCATTGCATGTCTTTAATTATTATAAAACAAGCGTTGAAAGCCGATGACAGATAGGTATTGTCTATCGAGGCTTTAGGCTTTATCAAAGGATTTCTTTAAATATTCTTTTATTTTGCTAATAAATTTGTAACTTATGTAGAGACTTTGTATTGTAAAATTTTGACTTTCGTTAAGTGAAGCTTTTGAACGACGAAATAAACAATTTTAATTTCATTTAACTTTGTGTCGATGTGCCATTTAATTTTGTGTAAAGTGGTAAAGTGAAAATGCTCAATTTGTTGCATTTAGCTATAGGAGCAATTGAATTAAACTTTTTATTTTCCGGGATTTGCCCTAAGATTTCGTGATACATATTAAAGAAAGAATTTTCGAAATGGGGATCGAACCACATAAAATCCGCGTTACTATTGCAACCAATATCTTTATCTATATTCTATACTAATACACACAGGGTGAATTCTGCACATTAATATATTTTTTTAAATTATGATGCAGAGAGGTTTTTTTATCGATATAGGTAGTAGGTGGTAGGTGGTTATAGGCCCAGAAAATAGCTTAGTTCGCACAGGATAACAGGTTAAAATTTGTATGGGAACTCCCGAAACCAATGAACCAATTTCAATGAAATTTAGTATGTTTATTCTTAAGTAAGGACAATGGTTATAGGATACTTGATATCCCAGGAAATTGCTTTGTTCCCGCGGGCTAATAGGTTAAAATTAGTATGGCAACTCTGAAACCGCTGGACAACTCTTCTTCGGAAGCGAAGCGTGTGCAATTTCTAGTCTAGAATATAAAATCAAAGACATCGAGTTAACATCGAAGCATCGACGCGACTTGTCGATGGTATGAGTTTTTCTCTTAGTTTTTCTCCATAACAGGAAATAGCTGAAGCTTTCTTAACTAGGTAAGTAGAGCGACATATTGGTATAAGTATGAAGCAATTAAAATGGTTACGTTGGTAACTCGTTCTTGTTATACATATGAACGCCGCGACAAACTAGTTGGCATTTGAAATTTACAAGTTACTAATAGTAACTGATACAAGTAGGCTGAGTTCACTCAGTACCTACATAATAATAAACGATTATTGAGAAAAAAAATATTAGGTACCTACATTATTAACGGACATACTGACTTCCAGAAAAGCGTGAGCTGTGGCCTGAGGCAGTTCCTTCCGCGTTTAGTGATACAATTTTAATGTAAACGTAGAAATAGCTCGGAAAAGATTGAGGGAGGGCAAGTTTTTTCAAAATCTTTTTAATTGAACCAGCCAAACTAGCAGACAGGTTACCTAATGGTATGTGAACACACACACATACATAAACAACATCAGATTGGAGTGTTACTAACGCGTTGCCTGCCAGGAAGGAACTTATAGACCCGCATAGCGGAAGAAACAAGGGAACTAAATGAATACACGGACAATATTCCACTTAAGGATGGGTGACAGAAGAAGGATAGAAAGGAGGATGACTGAAGGATAGAGAGAAAAAGAAGAGAATCCAATCTCAAGCAACAGTCTCATAAACTTATTTGACAACTATAGGTAAATTAGCGATAGCCTAGTGGTTTAGAATTCGGCCTCCTACTCAGGGGGTCCGAGTTCGAAACCCAGTGCGTGCATTTCTGACTTATCGGAGTTATGTGCGCTTTAAGCATTTAAATGTAACTCCCTGTAACGGCGAAGGAAAACATCGAGAGGGAACCGGCATACCGGGGAGTTAGCCAAAAGTGTGTGAAGTCTTCTAATCCGCACGTGGCCAGCGTGGTGGACTATAACATAACCGTCTCATACAAAGAAGAGACCCGGGCTTAATAGTGGACCACGATGGGTTGAGATGATGATGAGGTAAATTAGCTTGGTTATAGAGGGAAGCAGCGGTCTCCTTTCCCTCCTCTATGCACCGACAGAGCAAAGACAGGAACAGACAATTATAAATAACAACGAATTGTTTTTATAATCAAGATTATGCCAGTCGTATTAGTCATAAGATGTCATGTCTTGGTAATAATTACAAGTTCAGCTAAGTGTGAGAAGTAGCTGCAGATAGGGTTCCGTACCATCATCAACATAATTTCGGCATCTATCAATCCACTGCTGGACATAGGCCTCTCCCAGGGTGTGCCACAACAAACGGTCCTCCGCTGATCTCATCCAGCCTTTACCCACCTTCTTAAGGTCGTCGGTTCAGCGGGCTGATGGACGGCCCCCGGACGGACGGTCTCCGTTCTAGAACACGTCTGCCTCAACGGGCATCGTTTCTGTGACATATGTGACCAGTAGCATTGTATTATGTAAGGTATTCAAATGATTGTAATGATGTTTTAGAAGAGTAATAAATCATTATTCATAGCAACAAGTCGTGTCAATTAGCTCTCTCCTTTGAGCAACATTCAATGCTAACTCCCAGAATGTAATGTACCCTACAAATAACTTGCTTACTACTAAACTTACTAGGTTAGGTGACTCGACTGACCGCTCGCTTGCTTACAATACAAAAGAACAGTGACCATAGTAAGAAAAAGTTGCTTCATATTACGACTAAAGAAGTGGAGGTTTGTGACGTCATTAGGACCAAAAGTAAAGACTTCGTTAAGTTTTCAATTGAGTTCAGCGGATCCCTAAAAAATGGAAGTGAATGTGTTCTGGTGATAATTAAAATTAATAAATTGTCAACTAGCTAACTGTCCATTTGATTGTGATCAGTCTTTCATTAGTTATATGACTCACAAATATATAATATGTATTAATACATGAAGCAAAAATTTGTACGAAAATTACGCATACAAAGAACTATGAAACAATAAAGAAGTGCAATAGTGTGGCGACATCGCACAACACGTCATATGATGACGTCACGACGAAACCTGAATCACGCTATCGGAGTTTTCTGTATCGTTAGCATATATACAAGTTCCAACAAAGAACTGTCGGACTTCCGCCGCTCCCCAGGCATTACACCTGGCCTGGCGGAGATCTTCCCTTTTGCTAAACTGCACTCCTTTTATTTGAAATGCTTTGGAAATACATTCAATTACAAAATAAATCGTTGGATTTCGACACTATCAATGTTTTCTCTATTCATCAATGCAATCAAATCTCTTTAAAAAGTAGAATATTGGTAAAGACTAGCTGTGCTCTGTGGTTTCACTCGCGATAATATGCCCGCCTCGTTGGTCGGGTCCTAAGCTCGACCGTTGCGAGTTTAAAACTGATATGTTCTAAAATTCTAATATATTAATTTAAATCAATTAATGTCAACGACAATTTTGTTCATACAAAACCTTTTCATAAGTAACATATTTATTTGGAAAAGGATTTATAATTGTATAAA
This sequence comes from Asbolis capucinus, assembly GCA_018249125.1. Lineage (NCBI taxonomy): Eukaryota > Metazoa > Arthropoda > Insecta > Lepidoptera > Hesperiidae > Asbolis > Asbolis capucinus. The sequence goes on from DWJZ01009987.1 coordinate 6,119, forward strand.
ACTACCGTCGCAAATAATACATTATCTAGAACTAACTTAATGAAAACATTAAAATGTTATAATGAATCAACCTTCAAAGATATGCTATGACGGACTTATTTTTAGAACTGAATTTCGTTCTACATGATTTTTATGTAACTTTAACCGTTTACATAGTATACGCAACACGCTCTCAAAAAATGTTTTTTTTTCTAGTTTTTGTATCATTCGTTTTTGTTGCTCAGCTCCGTTGTACCGTGATCTTATATGGCCTATAGACTTCCTCGGTAAATGGACTATCTTAAACAAATTATTTTACTTTGTTAATAAATTTATAACTTATGTAGGGACTTTGTATTGTAAAATTTTGAGTTTGGTTAAGTGAGCTTTTGGCTCCTACGACGAAAAAAAACAATTTTCATTAATGGATTCAACCTTTTTGACAGTCGGGCCAATCTGAGGGATGATAAATTTACTGCGGGCCACTAGTAATTCCTAGTGCTCTGTGGATTTGCGTAATAAAAAGTTCTGAAAACATACTTGCGTGGGCCATTTAAAATCCGTTCGCGGGCCACTGAATGCCCGCGGGCCTGGGGTCGGGTAGCCTTGTTATAAAACAAAAAGATTTTTTCAATACGAACAATTAGTTCCTGAGATAAGCGCGTTCAAACAATCAAAATATCAAACAAACTCTTCAACTTTCTAATATTAGTATAGAAAAATATTTTTTACATCACTTAGATACATAAAAAACACAACATTTTTTTCATGTTAAAACTCGGATTGGCCACTAACCCCTTCATTTTATTCCCCCTTAGAAGTCCAATATTCATTGAATCTTAGGAAATAAGTAAGATTTATACTGATGAGAATATTAAGTCTTCTAGTCTTGACATCAAAATTCACTGATGCGCTAAGAGAACTGCATCTCGACTGTCAGAGTAAAAAATGATCTGTAATTATTGATTGGCTTGTTTAGATTGTAAGCTGTCGAAAAAGTTAAGCAACAGCGGACGCGGGCGGTAGGAGGATGGGTGACCGCTAGTGGCAAAATCATGAACGCTTCCGTGCTTCGGAGGGCACGTATAGCCGTCGGTTCCGGTTATTGTCGTTAAATAGTCATTAAGTTAATCGTTAAGCCACGTCGGAGGGCTACGGGCGGCATAAAAACCGACGCTTTGGTTGGCCATTAAACCTTCACCAGCAGGAACAGCAGGTTAGAGTATGCTTTAGGCCTCCTCAGTCTGAGGTAGGCCTCTTAGTAGCGGGCCATCGATGGCCTACTGAACGTAAGAGAGTGGTAATGCCGAACTTTTCGTATTTTACCTTCACCTTTAAAAGAAATTGTAGTATATTAAAAAAATATATTTTACTTTCGTTTTATCATTATAGTTATGGAGGTATTCAACAACGATGGAGTTTTAGGTTCGATTCTGGGACAGTGTGGACAATTCTGTTCTGGGTTATTAGACATTTTCTCAATTAAAAATAGTCGTAGTATATGAATGAATATATGATTATAATCAATTAATTTATGTAAATACGTAAACATTTCCTTATACACGATACGTAACCCAATAGCAATGACCTTGGCAAGCATATGTCGGTAACGAGCAGGCGGTGGGCAGTCATGCCCAGCGGACCGTAGCCAGCCGTTAGTGGACACGTAACGATATTTTTTGTAGGAAGTGACTAAATGTACCTATTTTAAAAGAGAAGGACCGATTGACTGAGACTAAGATTCTACGAGATTCTAAGGGCATTGTCAATGTTATTTTAGTTACCGATAATGTAGTTCAATAGCCAATAAGAGTAAATAACACGGACTTATTATAAGTTGTAATGAAACGCGATGTGCCGCGGCAAGCTGTTACAACGCGTCATGGTTCGCATTAAATCCACAATGCGAATTCTTTGTTTTTTAGTTAGCGCTTTTACACACAGACGGCACTGTTGTAGAGTCTCGTCATGGACCTAGTTTTATGTAAAATAGTATTTACATTGACCCAAACATTTCATGGCTTACTAGTTTTCGCCTACAGCATCGCTTGCGTGGCGCATTTTTAATAAGTAATAAGCCCGTCTGGCTGGCCATCGCCGTCTTGCTTGAATCGGCCGCCAAACGGTTCGTCCTGTTCCGGCTGGGGGCTTGAGAGCCAGTTCTCCGCTTTTTCTCCCTGTCCTTCATCCATCCTCCTCTCCCTTCTATCTCCCGTCCTGAAGAGGTATGTTGTTGATGTATCTGGGGTCAGTTGCTGTCGTTATTGATCCCAGTTGCTCTGGCAATGTACCGCTTCCCATGTTTCCTTCTCGTCCCCGCGTATGTGGTTCTATTACTTCCTTCCAGGCGGGCAACGCGTTAGTAACACCTCAGTCTGCGTCCATGGGCGGCGATGATCACATACCATCACGTAACCCCGTATAAATGCCTGCTTAACACATAATAAAGTGGCCTATGTGTTACTACAAACTGTAGTCTATATCTGTGCCAAATTTGATTCACATTCGTTTAGTAGTTTTTGCGTGAAAGGGTAACAAACATACATTCATTCTCACAAACTTTTGTATAATATTCGTTATAATATTAGTAGGTCTTTTTGTGTGTTTTTTCGTGGTTTTACTTGTGATTTTGGTGTCTTGACCTTACAAATATAACAATAAAAGCTATGAAGAATTTAATATTAGCTCCATGCGAGATTCTTTAACCCGTTTCATTGTTTATAAAGCAATTAACACCAACTTTCTACATCCATACGGATCGTAAAGAATTAGCTGAAATAGTTGTATCAGATGTTCTCACGCTAACTTGGATGCGGTGAAATCGATAGTGGGTGGTTTTTTTGATTCGTTTTGATGTCTTGAAACTTATGGCATTTGTAAAGGTTAACCGGTCAGCACTAAAATGGCGGGAAAAATAATTTGTACTGCATTCTGGGCGTATAAGTTTATTGGGTAGGCCGAGTGAAGATATATCTTCGTTCTATTGTCTGGATCAGAGGTTCCCAAACTTATTTATCTTATAAACTACTTTAAAATTTTAGTGGTTTTATTTATAATTCATATTTCCAGTCGATTATTTTATTACATGCCTATGTAATCTAAAGTTTTAAATGCACCATTGCACGATATTTTTACCGAATTCAAATAAGGGAATTGTACTCAATTCTTGTTTTTTTATAAATATGTTACCTCAGAATTTTTTATGTGAACCGATTTTTTATTTGATATGTGTATTTTGATAATTCTTTTTTTGATCGAAAGCTTGTTTTGGTCATGTGGTCCCATCTTATCTTGAGCGACATCTGACAACAGTTTTGGAGTTATTTTTAGTTTTAATGTTTCTTTTTTTATCCTAAAGGCATGTACCGTAGGTTCATGTTACTTTAAGCGACATCTTACGAGAGTTTTATGAGTTATTAACATTTTTCTTGGTTTTCTATTCGTTATTAACTTTTTATAGGGTATTCCGATTTTTACGATTATTTTTGTTCAAAGCTAATACTTGTCGGATAATTGCATGTAATTGTGAGCGGCATCTGACGGTTAGTTTTTGTGTTATTTTTAATAATTCGTATTTTACTGGTTGCGACTACGTTGACAATGATCGTTGATCGTGACATTGTATTATTTGTCGGAGGTATTTGACGTTTTTTTTCTGATAAAAATGATTCTGTGGAAGCAATATACTAAAATAATTTTTATATTTGCGCGAAGTGGTAAGGCCAAGGCTTAGTCACAAATATTTGAATGTGTGTGGATAACATATTTGGTATATCCAAGGACTTTTAAATTGAAAATTAATAGTCGAAAACGAATTATTAACTATGAAGTATGACTCAGGTATAATTTTTAAATGTTATTACCGTGCGAATAAAGGTTGCCACTCATCTAACGACACTTTTTATTTCTTATAACGTGGACCTTACCAATTTTTTGCTTACTTTTAACGCATGTGTAATGTTTGCTAAATTTTGTGTAATTTTGATTATTTTAAATTTAATTCTAAACAAATTTAAGTTTATAATACGATACGAGGATGTGGTCTTAGATGGTAAGAATAACAATTTAGCAAAAGCCTATTCATTCACATATTTAAATATGTATTTAAAAAAAAGTGTGTAAATCAGTAGTTTGATCACCATAGTACAAGCTAATGCCTAGTTTGAGGTCAGATGGCCGTGTGTGAGTTGTCCTGAAATAATTATTATTAGACAAGACGAGAGTGAATAGGCTTCTTCTAAGTTAATGCGCTTTACCATCTAAGACTGCATCGTCACATAC
>DWJZ01009988.1:0-10377 GCA_018249125.1 Asbolis capucinus
ATAATTCGTTAATTATTTAATTAAAAAACAAATAAAACAAGCAACACTTTCAATGTGATTAGTAACAAACTTGAATGACGACAGGAAAGAAGCGAGAGCATCAATGAAAACTAAACAATGAAGAGGGCGAAAGGAAGCGAGAGAATGCCGCTGAAACACCAGGTTGCCGTGAGCGATGAGGTGATCCGACAGTGGTTCTTGCTGACCGTACCTCGATCAAGGAGCAATGTCCTTATGACGCGAAAGTAGAGTCGTCCGAACCTGTCCCGCGCCACGTGGTACAGGAAGTCGGGATACTCGCCGAGGCACTCCCGGAGTTCCGCGTCGGGGAGGAAGCTCAGCTCCTGGAAGAGCTCGCGATCGAAGCCAGGCGGCGGCGAGGCGCGCGAGCCGCCCGCGCCCGCCGCGCCCCACCCCGCACCCCCCTCCGCCGTGACGCGCCCCGCACATCGGCGATAATTCCCCCACACACCCAACTATCACTTGTCCACTACCAATAATCACCAATTTTCAATAGAGTCTGACGATACAAACTCTCCGATGTCAATTGCGATATCATACTCCGTCACTCTTGCCTACAACCAATATTTGTCTTGGCGGAAAACACATATTGTGAAATCGTACCGGGTTACTTGTCAACGGTAGAGTTTTCTTTTACTGCGTTTTATATACTTACTGCGTATATAGAGTAGCTATTGAACGACATTATATATCACCGAAACCTTTGAAATAGTGAATTAAATACATAAAATTGATATTGTGAAAATCTTATGAACACGCAGAATGATGTAACAGTATGTCTCCAGATTCAAGGTTAGTAAATGGAACGTATTCTTGGAAAAGATCCATGGTATAAATTGCTCACGCACGAAGTTCCAACTTCAGTTGATAAATTTATATTCGATCTTAGAATAAATACAGTCATATTTTTCTGTACAGTAGTAACGTTAATAAGATATGGATGTAATTCTTGTTAGCAGTTAAATAAACAATCGTAATTCTTAACTTTTCTTTACTTGCATGAAGCGTCACAGTAGTTTCAATACAATACAACAATTTTAATACAAAGTCAAGCTGTGAATGGTGAATGTGACTTTGATAAGTAAAAAGCTGAAAAATTGTATGCATTCATTATGCATTGAAAAAAGAAAAAAATGACGGTATTTCTCAATATTTCTCAAAAAATTTATAAACATGCGATGATACTCATAATAGATTATAAAACTTATTTTCAATATGTTAGAAAACAATGGATGGCATTGAATTTATTGTAGCACAGATAAAACAATAGAAATATAACACAATTCTTATTCATGACGAATGTTTTGAATAATTAACGACAGATGGGTAGCCATCCAAACATCAATGAATCGTTGCGAACAAAGTCGATAATAGTTTTCAAGATCTCATTGCAAAGAGGAAATTCATGGAAAATTCATGGAAAAGGCACTAAAGCTGATTATCTTTTAGCCTCGAATCTAAACTAGTTTTGTTTTAAAAATATCGACCATCATTGAACGATCTCTCATTAAGTCATTACTTAAGATAATGACCATAATTGTACCGAACGCAGAGTTCTGTTTTCAAATTGCTCATTTCCAAGTTCTCTTTGAAGTGTACCAAACAAACAGACAAGACAAACTTGAACACACAGTATTCATGGCCGTGGTGATAGATCAAAATGTTTGTACAGTCCGGTTTGACGGCGCTTGAGAATATTTAGTGGCGCGCTAGTGTAGCGGCGTTTTGAGGTCGATCCGCACGTGACTCAGTTTTGACGTCAAACAACCTTGCCCCGTTAACGCTATAGATTTTCAAACACATCCCTTGTTTTATATCCATTGAATTAAGTAGCTGACAAAATTTTTACCGAAGATATTTGCTACGACAAATATCGGGCAAAGTGAATATGATATAAACATACGTACGTTAAAGTCATATTGCAATTATTTTATCGTAAAATTTTGTTACTAAAATAGAATAATGGATAACCATAGACAATAGAACATAAAAACTATACCACGAAGCTAACATTGATTGCAAAATATAGTCGATTTTGATTGATTTCAGATTGTATTTTATTATTATTTGACATCCACTACCCGTAATTGTCTCCTTGTAATAAAAAAAATTACAAGAAAGCAAATAGCTTGAGGTCAAATTTGTGTAGTAAGGTCACGGCGCGGTCTGCACTGCGCTATTATGATAAGATATGCATTAGTATGCATGTAATATAAATGATTTATTAATACATTTTTAAACATCAAAAAATCCACGTTACTTCTATAGTCTATTTCAGTTAAATTTGACAGTAAAATTACGTGAATTCTTAATAAATTAACACTTTTTTTAAATATTTTTTATTGACATTTTTTGACAAAAATATTTTGATTTTTTAATAGACTTCAAACAAAAGGTTCTCAATTCATATGTATTTTTTTTTGTATAAATTATCTCACAACATTTTACTGTGTGGATCGATTTTCAATTATTCTTTTCTTGGTCTAAAACTGGTGCTTGTCACGATGTTCCACGTAATTTTGACCGACATCTGCCGAGTAGGTTTTGAGTAATTCTTAATAATGCGTATTTACCTGACTAAGACTACGTTGACAATTATATTCTCTCTTTAGTACTTTTTGAAGCCATTTAAAGTTGATTTTTTCCAAATAAAAAAGATACAAGTTACCATAAAAAAAGGTACAACACTAAACTTTTTTGTAGTCAGCATAGGTAAGATATAACAACATTTCCAATTCCGTTCGTACATTAATTTAATAAGATACGATTATTAAGAATGCGATTAATGAAAAGTTTATTATAATTTGTTTAATGATTTGCAAAATATCCACGTCACTACTAATGAATCTATATATAATTTTTGCACAAAATCTTCAAGTTAAAGTCAATAATATTTTTTGCAACAGATTAGTAACGTGAACATTGGGAAAAGATGTTATTTTACCACATGATATGTGGTAGTTCAATTAGACTGTATTAAAAACACGTCGCATACACGTGGGCTACATGAACGCAAAATATTGCAAACTTTATAATGAAATAGAATACAATATGTAGGCAATGAGGACAATTATATCTCACCCAATCTACTTATTAAATTCGATAACGATAGTGATAAGATTGTAAAGAAATTTTAAGTATCTGCACCAACTGATTCGTGCTAAGAAATAGATCCGCGTTCATTGTTTATCTGATTATTTCACAATTCCAATAGTTTTGTTCAAAGCCTTCATTAATTTCCGATGGTCTAGTTTCTCAATGGGGTCAGAAAGAAGTGGTTTTAAGAATATAACTAAATATTCATAGATCATGTAGTATTAAAAGACGGATCTGAGTAGACAAAATTATTTTTTATTTTTAATCAAACAAGATCTATACTAATAAAACTGAAACAGGGTTAATTCTGTACATTAAAGAATTTCTTTAAGTTTTGATGCAGGGAGGTTTTGTTATTGATATAGAGACCAAAAAAATTTTTTTTATTTATTGTCTGTCTGTCCGTTCGAAATTACACAAAAACCACTGAAGCGAGAGCTATTTATAGTTACAAAAATAATATAATGACTATTTCAAGTATGATAGAAAGACTGGACTTTTTAGCCCGAAATAATTTATATTCCTTTTATTAGACGACGACCTATATTGCTGCATATACTCACAAAAGTGCTCCTATATTCTTAGCTATTTTTAATTCCTAAAAAAGTTTTAGGTTTATTAAAATCTACTTAAATTTTAACTACAAGCTAAGTAACAATAAGTCGAAATCAATGTACGAATAATATGAGGTTAACGTACAAAATATTTCTATACTACCACCTGGCATTTTAACTTGTGGTCGGGAAAGGAAAAAAAATAAAAAAAAATCTGAACACTAATGACTGTCTAAGAATACGCCATTACAAATTTTTGTGTTTCAGAAGTGGGTTTCTTTAACGGTCCTAACGTTTGAGGCCAATGGTAATAAACTTTCACGTTCAAGTGCAGATGTTGCAGCGGATGAGCACGCGAATGTGTGTGGTGCGAACCGTGCATGTATGTGACGCATTAGCACACTGATTAGACCCAGAACTACATATCATTCTGATGGTCTTTCCAGCAATTCTCGCTTTCAACAGGATCGGAATACAATCGAACTATTTCAGAACTGTTGCCAGATTTTTAATTTTATTTTCGATCAATTTATTATAACTTGTTATAGCATCATGACGATTCATATTGTGTTATATGTAATGAATATGATGTATTTTATTAAGATAGTTTAAAAAAAAATCTATCCCATAACAAAAGAATTTGAAAGTATCAGTAAAAAAGTGCGATTTATTTCTCACGACGTAACTGACAGTGACAATCGCAGAGTTGACTGACATTCATATTTCTAATTCACAAACAATAATTGTTTTTTTCACAAAATCTCTCACCCTTTTACTTAAATTGGTGGAATATAAAATGCAATAACTGAAATAGCTCAGTTTGGATTCTATTCCAATACCATTGAAAACGAGAATCGGTTGGCTGAACTTTGGTTCATACCTACTTCAAATATTACAGTCAATATTATCCAACTGACTTCTAACATAACTGATTTATAAGGGCCAATGCAACAATTAGAGCATTTTCACCAATTAAGGACTTGCACTGTAATGGTTAAAGTAAATATAGTAAATACGTGTCGTAGTAACTATGCAATCTTATAAGCTTTAGTTGTAACATGTACGAAATATAACAAATTGAAATTTCAATTGCCTGTGGTAAATAAAACATGAATTTTGCACTATGGCCCTCATACCGGGGTTAAGCAACCGGCGGCTCTTTGAGCATTTTTAAATTAGATTTTTTATGCAAAGACTGGGTCAGAAGATAAAATAATAAAACAGAAAAAACCATTATGGTATTAATATTGGCCAACTGTACATAGTAACTCTAAACTATTAAGTAGATTTGAAAAGTATAATTAAAGCTAATCTATGTGCGGCCCTCTAGCAAAAATTAAATTTTAAATTGGCCCTTTAATTAAAATGGTTGCTTACCTCTGCCTGATACAAAGGAGCCATCGATATATTTTGTTATATAACCCAGTATTTTCTCCTCTTAAGCCCTATCGGATTATTCCTAAATCAAACTAAATCGTGCTATGCGGTATAAAATTGTTTGCGTAATACAATACGGCAAACCTTCCGTGTGTACTACAGCGATAACAAAACAATGCAGTACAGGTGCATAGTGACGTTACGTCTAGTTTTCAACGGAACAGTCCCGTTGTCCTCAAAGACCCGCGAAAATAGTCCCGTTTTCCGACACCGCGAAACTGTCGTATATTAACAGTATAAACACAAGTTTCTGCTCGCAGCTTCGTCTACATGGAATTTGGTTTGTTACACACAAATTATAAAAGAAGCCTATATTTGAGGTCAAGTTTTCGAATATCTTAACGTCAAATTCTATCAAAATAGCGGCAACAACGTAAAAAGACTAATAGGACAGATTTGTATACAATGTATGAAACATTTCTATGAAATGTATGAAAATGTGGACGTCCCGTTTTAATTAAACAAATCAGTACAAGTTTACAATGTAACATTTCGTGCTCACATGAGCCTCAGCAATTATTCACACTAATTTAGTTTTTAACCGAAAGCAATTTCATCTATAATAGCTTGTCTGTATAAGAAAGGCGCAACTAATACTGGAATGCATTTATCGTAACAGGTTATAATATGTAATAGCATCTTGGCTAGGAATCTGTACTATACGTTGGCATGTGCAATCTAAAGGGTTTTGAACTCTAGAACATATTATATATATAAATAAATATATCGCACACTTCCTACATTTACATACGTCTATACTGATATTATGAAGACGAAAGATTTTATTGTTTGTTTGAGAATAGGCTGCGGAACTACTGGACCGATTTGTACTGTTTGTTTGTATACATATATGTTTTATATGCCCTAGTATTATTAAAAGAAGTTTATCCCAGCTTATAATGGAACTCGGAGACATTACACAGCTAGTAAATTAATTACAAACTGAGCAATAGGATCGTACGGAATAGTGTTATTTAAACAAGTGTCAAACTTGTACCATTATAAAAGATATGCTTTTTACTTTGCTGCGACGTTCAAAACACTTCCTTAGTGGAAGTGTTTTTATAGGTACAATCGTCGTGAAGCAGCTGGCCGTTCCTACAAACTGCATTGTTACCGCTACCTTCCTATGCGGCAAGGTGCGCTAGATCAGTAATTAAAAGCACGCCATTTTGTTCAATGAGTAAATTCATCGTAAAAAATGTATTCATAGTATAGCTTACGCAATGCGGAATTAAACAATCTCCACTTTATAAGTTTCATTAAAACTCGTACAAAATCATGCAAAAAGCCAGCAAATTAATTAAAGCCGACACATGTCTACTTCTATATTTAAATACGTAAACAAATCTACACAGCTGTGAGTTATGTACCATAGAACGGCATATAGGTAGTGTTGCAGACCGACCGAAACCGTTCTTTGCTATCAGTTCCATAACGTTTAAATAGGGTCTCCATACGAGATAATGAGCTTAATAATGATGTTCTCACGGTCAAGATAACAGATAGGTCCACAGCTGTTGCGGTGCGGGGGGAGAGCGTCGCGACGCGAGTCCCACGATTCCAGAACACACACTTGCCAACCGCTAAATACCTTTCAAGCTGGATCGATAAAACTATCACTACACAGGACCGACGACACACGCGAGCGTTAACAAACGAGTCTTAACATCGATATAGTTACACTATCCAGTCGCACAGGATATCGATCGTATCGAGGCGAGCAGAGAACGCGTGTCGCATGATTACCGGCGCAACCGGCACTGACTGTACGGGAGGCGCGGCGCATGCGCGGCCGTCCCTGCTGTGCCGCACCTCGCCCGCTGTCCACCCGCCTCGACATCACTATCTGTACCCCTGTTTAATTTATTTAACATCTTGCGGATCACATCCATACCTACGCATGTAAACACCGATAGACAATATTTTTTATAAGTAATAAACTTATGACATTTACACACCAACAGGTAACGAATTCACATCAAATATATTACCATTAGGAAATCTAACTAAATTAGTTATTCAATTGATAAACAGGATATAAAACAAATCCGTCAAAAACATATCTAAATACCTTTTTAAAAGCAGAAGAAAGAACGTCGAAACATGTGAAAGTACACGAAACAATGACACGATTAAGTCCCAACGGACACATTGCAGAGTAAAAACTCAAACACAACACAAACTTAGTTGTGCAACATGAAACTTACGCCATTTTTTCCAAGGAAACGACAACTCCATGGCTTCCAAAATGGCATTGAATTCCAGCAATATCCATTCAGTTAACGCTGTAGAAATCACCAAGAAAAACAAAATAATAAAAACATCTAAGAACAAAAACATTAAAAGTCAATATTTTACAATATTAATAGAACATTTTTATTTTACGTTTAGCGACATCTGTGATGTGACGGCTGTACTATAATATTATTACATTCTGATAAACATGAAACATGAACGAACAACTTAGCAGAATATATCAATCCCAATTTTAAATAATTAAACACATTTTTAAAAACTAAAACAAAATGTATAAAAAACTTATTCCAAAACTCAGTGAAGAATATACTTAATTTTAGTGTAAAATTTTCATAATCATATCACATTTTTACTGTTGTGGAGATTGAAAGACCACTATAATCATTGTAATAATAATTTCAAGTAAATATAACATTAAATAAATCCACTTTTGGTTTACTCTTTCCTTAGAAAATACATTAAAATTACCTGGTTGTAGGGAAAAAATCTCTAATCATAAATACACATTTACAATGCAATAATCCCTACATGTTCATAATTCAATATTTATAACTCTACAATTAAATTCATAACATTAAAACGGAAGTCTATACTTTTTCTCATGACAAAAACTGTATCAAAAACTGTTTTAAACTCTGTTCTGTTAAGAAATACTTACTGACAATAATTACAGCAACATTTTTGTTTTATAACAAAACAAATGTTTCGCAATAGTCACGATGGGCACACAATTTTAAATTCGCATTTTATATTTTTTGTACCCTGATTAAAATGCCTGATGGAATATGCTGAACCAACGACGAACAACGTTAGGGATGGACAACACCCTTTTAGGGATGTTATAGTTTATGTTATTTTGAAATATGTTCTACCATTAAGGAAGAAATTCAGTAGACATGGTTCTTAACTTTTACGTTCACAATCCAAAGTTTTCTCTTTGGGCATTTTTTATATACATTTTTGTAGTCACCGCAGTCTTGCCATGGCCATGATCTCGCTAACCATGAAGCAACTGGGTAATTAAATTTCCAATAAATTTTTAACTACACTATTTGGAAGTCAAACTATGCCGTCGCTTAAAAAATCCCTACGATGAATAGTGTTGGTAGAAAAACCGGCGAGAAAGTCCAAACGAGTTTTTTTTCTACTTACAGTTATAGATGGAATTTGCTACGGCTATCAATAATCGTGAGTACTAGCTACAGTTTAAAAGGTCTTCGAGTTAAAGGTATTCACCTTTTACTAAGTTAGTGTGTTTTACCATCAAAGACTCCATCACCACTAACCATCAGGTGGGATCGTTGTCAAGCGCTAACTTATTAAAAAAGTAACAGAATTTATATAAATTCCTTTGTATATAAAACACAGTATACTCACGGAAGTAATTCAAAGTCTCCCTGATCTGGTCAGGCGTTAGCGCTAGGTCTTCGGGGCTAACTGGCAGCGCTGGTGATGGGATGAACCAATCTTGATTTTCGTACCCTGGAAACAAAATTTTAAGTTAATATTCTGCTGCATTCGACCTGTCTTTCTGTATTTTAATTCTAAAATTGAAAATTTAAATAAGATTCCAAATTTGAAAATCTGCCCTAGCCTAACAGTTTTTTTTTTCAATCTTATTAAATGTTGACAGTATTTTGTTAATTCATGGGAATTCCTATATTTTTTCAACTTTTCCCATACTTATCTAAGATTTAAGACATTTCTGAAGCTATAAAATAAAGTATTAAATAAAACTTGTCAGCAATAAAACCACGCAACAAGTCAAGCCTGAATAAAACAAGTACGTTTAAGAATATTTTTTTTATTTTTATATTGAAATGAATAAAATTTGTTATTATTAAAATTGTATTTTAATTATTGTTAATTTAAATTTCTTGTTCTTATTTTAGTTTGTTATATTGTTAAAATTATGTTATATCTGTTCTTGTTTTCAATAAGCGTAAGGAATGCACAAAAGCTTTATTTAGGAACTGAAGTCGATGAACTTTATTTAGGTATTATGTTTGAAAACAAAAACAGTTTATACTGACAATAATTTGATAATTGAATTAGTAGGTAATATTTAGTTACAATTTTTTTCACTAGGTGGCGTTACCAGTATGTGTACTCTGGTAACCGTCGGCTCACAAGGTATTTAACAGAATAGAAAATTAATATATATTAGTAATAAAAATTACTATTGAACATACCTTATATATAAAAATAGTTACGGACATTAAAACAAAAAATACACTAGCAAAATAGATCCAATAGTCTCTAAAAATCTGTAAACCTCTGTTGTATTTCTACAAAATCATAGTGTCCAAATAACCTTCTCTGGAGTCTTTTTAAAAGGTCATTTATACTATATGCAACAATATTATTGTGCTATACACGTCTCCGCCTATCGCAACTATTGTGAAAAATAAAAAAATACTCAATGTATTTCATACAAAAGCATAATATTCAAATTAAATGCTAAAATTGGCGTTAAATACAATTTACATTTAGTATAAGATAATTGTATATTTGGGTAATTTACGAGCGTACATTTTCCGCTTACAATTCATTCTCTACGCTCGCGATTATTAACTCAAGTTTCTTTTTTCACTGCGTTACAGTAATCTAGTTTCCGCTTCACTTAAATTGACTTAGGGTATTACAGTATATTATTGTGTAATAGACAAACTGAGAATACAATACATTCATGTTACTGTGGTAGATAAATGATTGTTCTAGGGATGGTTTTAATTGTGAGAGATTTGTTTTTAAATCAAATACAATAATTGTCTTCCTTCCATATTCCAGGCAAATCCCAGATGATATTAAAGTTTTCCTTTTAATGAGCAGTTCTATAAATAAATATATTTGGACAACTTCACACACGGCCACCTGACCCCAAACTAAGCGTTAGCTTGTGCTATGGTGATCAGATAACTGATAAACATACTTTTTAATATACACTTAAATAGATATTTCTATTACACACCCAGACACACAGAACAAACATTCCTGCTCATCACAGAAA
>DWJZ01009989.1:0-10376 GCA_018249125.1 Asbolis capucinus
AATTGATATTTCACAATTAACAATTAATCAATTGTTATTTTTAATTGTACCTTGCAATTAAATTTTGCCCAACACTGAATTCCTAATGATTATGCTAACAACCATTCGTTTCGTACCGATTCGTTTTTCGTTCGTTAGTCTGTTATTAGTTTTTTCGTTCGTTATTCATATACTCGTTCGTTTATTAAAAAAGTAATATCAATTTCGTACTTATATTACGTGTAGGTAAATAACATTTGTATAGCACTCGGATCGCGGTTACTTTACTGCATACGATATTTGTTCCTTTGTAAATAAAATTTCGCAAAAAATATTCAAAACAAAAAAATATATTTTATTATTTTTCGTTTCAGTAACTACTAAATAAATTAACAATTTAACGTCATAGTAACAGTTCGAGAATAAGTGTTCTCGTTTGTTCGATAATTAATTTAGTTTTCGTATTATTCACATAACCAGGTGCACGGTAGTGCAGTAGTGCAATAGACAAGTTCGATATTTGTAATTATAATTTTTTTTATGCTATTTAGACATAGTAATACTACGCACGCTAGTGCATCTAGACAAGTTAGAAATTATTAATATTTATTTATATTAATTTATTTATTTTGTTTAATCTATTGTTCTCGGTATTTCCTAACTTCCAAATCGGATGCACGGTAGTGCACCTAGGCAAGTTCAAAGGTTAAAGTTAAGTTTAATTTAATTCGTTTTGTGTCTTGCATATTTAAACATATAAATAATTGGGTGCACTGTAGTGACCTAGCCTAATTCATAAGAAGAATAATTTTATTTTTTTGGGTTTTTATATTATTTGTTTATTCGAAATATTCCAACATTTGTTGCACGGTAGTGCATATAGCCAAGTTCCTACTTACATACATAATTATTCCTTTCCCTTCATAATGGAAAATTCCGCATAATATATTCGTTTCATCCATAGGAGGAATTGCTTAGAACAGGAACTCGACGTCATTATTCACAAGTTCATGGTTTCTTGCTATGATTGGCCTCGTATACAGGATCAATTTGAACAGATTCAGGCTGGACTCGAGGACATAGAAATCAAGGAAACTACGACGCTAAGTTCTAAACATAGTGAAATTCGATTGGCTTTCAATGATTTAATTCGGAACATAAATTCCATGAAATTTGAATTCAATGAACAAAATGTTAAACAATCTTTGCTTAATCAAAATATTTATAGCAATAAATATAAGCCAGAAATATTTCTGCACAACTTCCTCGGATATTGATTCCTCCATTTTGGGAAGATTATAAACAATGGAACGCCTTCAGCGATTTATTTGATTCTTTCATTGATAGCAACAAAAATTTATCTGACGTCGAAAAGTTTCAATATTTACTATCGTACGTTCGCGGAGACGCTAGAAAACTATAAAAGAGTTCGCCTATCACCGAGAGCAATTATATAAAAGCGTGGAATATCTTAGAATATATATAATTACAAAAATGAACGTTTAATCGCGATGCAACATAGCAAAATAAACTTTGCTTAAAATGTTTAAACCTGATGCATGATACCAATGATTCATGGTGCCTGTTCTCTTGAATCTGCCCTATTCAGAATCAGTTATTCGAATTATTCAAGAGAGGCGTGGACTTAGGAAGTGGTGTTCAAATAGTTCTGAATTCCTACATCGTCTTCCAGATTCGGCTAAAGATATTGAGTCATCAACTGTATCCTTAGATGAAGAAAGTTCGGTTAAGTGCTGGGAATAGCTTGGCAACCCATAATAGACATGTTTTCATATCATGTCAAACCTTTGGACAACAAGGTTACAAAACGTGTTATTCTGTCAGGAACTGTTAGCGTTTTCGACCCTGTCGGTTTCTTGAGTCCGGTTATCATGGCGGCCAAAATTATACAAGAACTTTGGTTAGCCGGTATCGACTGGGATGGAGAGGTTCCAAATGATGTTCGTTTGAAATGGTGGCGCATAGTGTCGGAATTTCTCGAACTTACTAAAGTCCAAATACCCCGCTTCATTCCAGCTTATTCACGCTGTGTTGAACTCCATGGGTTTTGCGACAGCTCGGAAGCCGCATATGCTGCTATTGTACATTATCTTCAAGTTCTAAATCCCTATCAGCACGCGAATGTCCATACTGTTATAGCCAAACCGCGGGTCGCATCACTTAAAAGGCTCTCCGTGCCTTGATTAGAGTTATTATTTATAACATCAATGATTTATTATGTAAAGTGTTCAACAATAGTCATGTTAACTTATTCACAATTGTGCTTGGTTATATACAGGGTTACAGGTTAAGTCGACCTATTCCTGTTAAGAGCGTGTAGTAGGGGTCAAAACAAACTGATTTGATCCTATAATACCGTATCCAAAAGTTAGCCGGTTAAGAGTTATTGCAATTTAATTTTTTTTTTGAAAATGCCACTTTATCTTCGCATTCTTCTTGTTAGGATTGCTACGTGCTTTCGGAGCCCACTAGTGAGTGCGTTATGGTAGTTTGTGATACCGTCTTGATCAAATTTGGACTGATCTGTCCATAAATTTTTTTTGAAAAACGAGGGGTTTTCCAGATTCGCATTCAACGTGAATCGACAAAAATCTAGTCTTCTTAAAGGATCTCCTTCTTCCATCACGTGCACGGGCGTGTAGTGATATGGGTACCTAATATCCTGAAGTATTCAATGTGAATCATACTTTCCACTGAGACAGACCAAGTTCTTGGGCAACAATGTTTGTTAATGTCGTGGGATTCATTCGAAAAAATCGCTTAATTTCATTTTCCTCTTCGTCTTCCTCATCACGGACAGATGGTCGACCGACGTCTGTTCGTCGTCTTAGAATCGAACCAGTTTCTCTAAGGCGACGATAGGTCCCTTCGAAGACACTAACATCTGGTGCACGACGGTCAGGATAGCGGGTCGTGTATTCCGCAGGAGCATGTGTAGATATACCTTACCAAAACCTGTAACACATCAAAATATCAGCATATTCTTCGTTAGTATACGAAAACATCTTGAAAACTCAAATCGCAAGCAAAAATCAAAGTCCAGTTTCGAGTCACGGTCACACATTCGGAAGAAAATCAGTCCAAAAAGAAAGCCAAGTCGCGTTGTCAATACACAGAGGAGTTCACATCTACTACGGACGAATCACATAAGCAGACTAAAAAATGCAAAGCGGCATCTTTTGCCCCATACAGCTTCGTCCATCACCTTGCTCGCTCTTTCCAGAAGGTGGAAGCGAGATAGTTGCAGCGTGTGAGTGAGACACCATCATTACGCGGCACAACCCTTTATTGTTCGCAGAGGCAGATAATAACTAGACCGATGTTAATGAGCTATTCTAAGAATTATTTCCTCTTAGCAAGTTAATCCCCGATTTCTAGGAATCTACGAAGGGTACCTAAGGTTATCATACCTTTTTACACAGCTAAGAACATGCGCATGTTTTTAAAAACATCTGCAGACACATTTTCATAGAGATTTTTTTCAATATCTTTGTTTAAAACGAGTTAACTTAATTACTTTAATGCTATTATTTTTAGTTTAAAAGCCATTTCTTTGAATTGTTTGCAGCGATATGGATTTTTTTTGCTGAGCATTATTGTTTAACTCAATCTTTACATAAAAAGTATAAAAAACCCGGACCAAATACCTAATAATAGTAAAATACAAAATTAAACGCTAAATGCGAAGATAAAGTGGCATTTAAAACAAATAAATTGCAATAACTCTTCAACGGCTAACTTTTGGATATGGTATTATAAGATCAAATCAGTTTGTTTTGACCCCCACTACACACTCTTAACAGGAATAGGTCGACTAAACCTTAACCCTGTATAACTAAACACAACTGTGAATAGTGTACATACAGTTTGTCCTATTTAGGAGCAACACAACAGCAGTCCACTTTATATACCGCGGGGTATCCTATCTTTTGGGACGATGTGACCTTTTTGAGGACGGTGAAAATTGCTTTTATATTATATTTTCTGGTCAATAACCTATCAAATTTACCTGTGACCTCTCCTATGTAAGGTAGAAATGCCGTTTGTCGTTCAACTGTGCTGTGGCTGTTCTGACATAAAATCTTACTAATATGTTCCAGCTCTTGATTAAAGTGATCACCATCACAAATGTCGTAAGCTCTTTTATCGTTTTTATATAATGTAGTTGTAATGTTTTACAATAGATGGCACTGGCGGTACGAAATAGTTCGTACCTATACATAGGTATAGAAATATTATTGCACCATCTTGTGAAGTAATGGCCACTGTTACAGTCGTAGGATTTGTTTGAAAGATAAAGAAATAAACACTTAAGTTTGTTTTTGTTTGTACTAAATAATTAATAAAACGATATACCCGAATCGGTCAGTATGAATAAAAAGATAGAGTTTCTGTGGTTCCTACTCTATACAAACTTATATAGTATAACTAAGGTTTTTATTATAGTAGTATTTAAATTTTTTTTTATTACTTTTTTTAAAACTTTTTCTTTTTTTGTCAACCCTATCAAAAAAATGTATAACAACGGTCAAGACTAAAAAGATGGTGGCAAAATATTTAGCTGAATACAATAAAGTACACTAATTAAAAAAATGTCCATTTAACAAATGACGTAAGTAATTAATCTGAGACTTATCTTAGGATCATATTTGTCTGTTGTCTGTAACTGTGGAATTAATAAAAATAATGATTAATATTATAATCTTAATTTATTTCGGAATAACTAATACTACAACAAGATTTATTTAATTAGAAGAGAGAACACCAGACAAAGTAGGGTTTGTCAACAAAGTAAATGTGCATCGTGGTAAAGGTTGGGTTGTGGGCCAAGTCGTATAGACATTGGGGCCCTCTTGGGACAGTTACCTGAAATAAATAACATATTATTTAACAAAATAGTCAATGCGCATTGTATCTCATATCGCTCCAACATTGCTTAACTTACAATCTAACAATAACAATAACAACCGGGACCGACGGCTTTACCTGCTCTCCGAAGCACGGAAGCGTTCATGAAAATTTTGCCACTAGCGATTTCCCATCCCCGCACCCACCGCGCCCGTTGTGGCTTCACATGTTCGAAACGTAAGCGAAACAGCCCGCCGGGCTATCATCGCTTCTTTAAATAAATGTAACTGTACATATGTCTATATGAGAAAGTTTTATAATTCGTATACAGAAGCAGCATTGTAATTCCTGTTTAATGAGTTCTATTTACCTCGACTACTAGTTTTGAAGGTCTTTCAAAATAGAATGTCTGTCCAGGTTTCTCTTCTAGGGCTCCGATCGCTACGAAACCTATTCCGCTAAGTTTACCATCGTTGACCAATGGGAACCAGTTCAGCAAACTATCTGCAGTGCAGGCTGTATCAGACGTCATGTTGTAATAGTAATGGTGACCTGTAAAAGAAAAGAATATTGTTTATGATTAAAAAAACGACTACTATTTGACTATATAGACTACTTTGTTGCGTAAAAAGTAGTTTATATTATTTCTCAACTTCTATTCTACTTCTTTACTAAGTTTCATCAAAATCGGTTCAGTAGTTTAGGCGTTAAAAGGTAACAGACAGACAGTTACTTTCCTATATTTAATATCAGTCAGGATTTAGTATTATTAACTTACCCATCGCAGGTATGCAGGCTTGTTCAGTAAAACCGGCCTTCAGGATACCATCGACGTCTGTGGGAACCTCCATCAGTTTCTGATTAAAGCCTGTGATCCACACTGACTTCTCCTGCAGTACCTGCTTGGCTGTGGCAGCTTGGTTGCGCGCCTCCGCACTCTTCTTTAAGGTCTCTACAGGGTACATACGAAGTTTATTTTAGATTTTTAAGACCCTGGATTCCGATACAAATAATTATATACTACTGGGATCCGTCCGTGGCTTCGCCCGCATTATTGCTTCGCACAAAAAATGTAGTACAATACTAAACTGTGGTGGTGAAAGTACTCGTATTACTCTGTTAGCTTTTACACCATCCTCAATATTTACTAAGCGATTAAGCACAGGCGTTTAAATCTAGCAGGAATAAACATAATTTTAGGCTGGTAAAGAACGGTATTTTTTCTTCATTTTCTTCATTTTCGGTCTTCATTTTCTTATTTTCTTATTTGTTTCATTTCAGTCATTCATTTGTTTCATTTTACTGATATTTATAAATAATAGCAACAAGCAATATTACATAGGATGATAATATTGCTATTAAGAACTGGCAGGAACCATATTTTTCTATCCCATTTTTAGGTTCCTCTCCTATTTCTCTGATGGTGTAACTTACACTAGTGTGATTTTACAATACATATTTAAATTAGCGAATTTATCATAACTACATTATGATAGTTGCATAATATTATGATTACGGGTAAAAAATGGCGATCGACATAACACCTTCAGATATGAAATAGAGCTGCTTGGTCATGTAAGTGACTTTTTCTCCGCTCGCCACAGCGGGAGTCCAGGGAATGAACCCTTGGACGTTCCAGTCGAACCCCGCGCCTTTGAAATCATTCAGAGGTAACTGTAATATAAAAAATATGTTATTAAAAGCTCAATTCCTGCTTGTCTTTTGTCGCGGTGATTGTCTTTATTGTAAATGTTATATTTATTCAAGTTTCAAATCGCAAAGATAAAAACGAAATTCTACTCCACAAAGTGTTAAGACCAGGGACGAGTTTCGGTTGCAACCAAAACTATCGGATATCCGAAATATGTAACTGTATGTAACACTGCTCCATTGTCAACAGTATCCGCAGCGTTCGCGAAAAAAAAGGATATTTTTTTCAGACGTCAGGTTATATTATACGATGTTTTCATACGGACCCCTAATATGTTCGAAAATATTTTATAGCCTATGATTCTAATGGTTAAAGGTTTTTCAAATCGATTCAGTAGTTCCTCAACCACGAAAAATCTATTCTTTCATCTTTATGTTATATCTTTGTATTACTGTAGATAATATTTATGACGTAGAGTCTGTTTCTACCAATAATACTTACAGCAACTTGAACACCCGCGACGAAGATGTTGTCAGGGTCGAACAGAGTACAGACGACAAGCTCAGAGGCACAGTACATCACCAGGGAAGGCAGGGGAGCGGGTGGTCTGTCCATCAGAGACCATTTCATTGCAACCGCCTCGTGTACAGTCTGAGGGACTTTGATGAAATAATTAGAACCTACACCTAGGCCGACATCGAATTTAACTGAAATTCAAAATAAATTGCTATTAGAAGTCTCATAAGTTCTTTGTCTTGTCAGTTTTGAAAAATATATTACGGGAAAACTAAACAGGGTACTTAAACTTCTGGTACTTGGTTTTTTTTTGGGCAAACGAGCAGACAAGTCTCCTGATGGTAAGTGATTAATGCCGCCCATGGATATGATAAGACCAGACTGTTATTAACGCGCAGCCTGCCAGGAAAGAAGCAATGCTTGAAGAATAGCCACCTACATTAAAGGCAAGTAATAGTCTCTTACCACCAGCTACCTCAACCCAAACCAAGTCTTGGGTATATTGGGTAAAAAATATGTGACTCTATACTCGCTGAAATGGAAATATTCAAAAAAATTTACAAGTTAGTAGGAAAAAATACAGAATTTGCATCGAGTAGTATTTGGGCATTTGCAACACCAAGTATCTTGTTGCACTATATAACATATCTCTTAGCGCAGTATTATTAAAGGCTTACTGCGCCTTACAATACTGCGGTAAGAGCTGATGGTAGGAGAATCTTAGCCAATAAGGAATGGGTATAGAATTTATAGGATTTATTCCCATTCCTCATACAGCTAAGGCGTAGCATTTCCGTAGAATAATTATTTTAATGTTATTTGACATGACATAAGAAATTAATTAAAAATTTTTTTTTAATAAGACTATCTTGCCTCTCAATCCGGAATCCAGCGAGTCCACTGAAAAAAATTTAATAAAACAAATTGTAACTGAAGTAATTAATAAAAAGGAAGGTATAGCATAAATCCTAGATTTTCCAGGCAGACGCAGAAAACAACGGTTCGGTGTAAGCCGTATCAACGACCATATATCCTACGGTCTAGCCTATATTCTAGCGTCTGCCTCAATTAACATACTCTACTACCGAAACATTCAGTCAAAATGGGTAGATAAGATTGGGGAAGTAAGTAGGTTATACAGTTGATTTTGAATTTAGTAAACCCCTCTCCTTCCTTGTAACAATTGGAGATTTCTTTTAATTTATTTTTTATGGGATAAACAGGCACGAACAGACGTGTCACCTAATGGTGACCGCCGCCTATGGACATTAAAAACATCAGACCGAGGTGTCACGCGTTAGGTGCCCCGCTAGGATAACAGACAAATATTTCTTCTCGGGTCGGGACAACTTTAAATAAACGTACCAAAGCTCGCCGTTAAAATGGCGAATAATATTACTAATTTCATCTTACTTCACGTTAGTCTTTTCAAACTGTACTCTAGAAATACTTCTTCGCGTTTTTATACAGTCAGAATACCTACTACCGTATGATGACTCAGGTTTTTTTTATTAAAATTTAATATCTGTATAAAATATTCACAATTTTTCATTTTCGTCAGAATAAGTATGTCCCATTATTGACCTGTTGTAATGAATATTTTATTTGGTTCATTATCAGCTATTCCAACAATGTATATTCATTGTTGTCAATGTATATTATTGCAAAAACAAGAATGACGAAGGCCAATACTTTCGGTATCATAACTAGTAAAGTGTTACAAATAAGACGTTAGATTCAACATGTAGAAGTTAAAATAAATCCTTATGAATTTTTCTATTGATATTTTAAAAGACATCCAAAAAGTATACTAAATCTCTATGTAATAAAGAGGTTTTATTTTATTTCTCCTGAGCATAATTATGAAATATTTAGAGATTAAACGAACTTACCTGTAAGTGAAGTTCTATCCTAATTATACAACGCTATACAAAGAAGGCGAAGCGTTTCATCCGTACCGTCTCGAGGCTATTTATTGGTTTTAACCAATAAAATTGTTGCAAGTGCTCACCGCAAGCTCCCTTAGATTAGTGTCCCAAGACTACACGAGCCGGGATCGGCGACAAGCATGTAAGATCACGCGCACCAAGCCAAATACCTCGTTTACACACTGGTATGAACGCTTGCCAAGCCACCGCGAGCGTGTAAACACACTAAAAACATTAAACAGAGGCTTACTTTACATAAAAAAGAGATCAATAAAAAATGAAATTTAAATTGTTTGGAACCAATCCCTGTTCAAAACAATTGAACATTAACAAAACTGTTAATTTAATATGTATTTATTTATTGCTCACTTTTTTATAGCAAAGGTGTCAAGATAAGAGTGAGCTGGCTTATTCTATGTATGTTAATGCATTTTACCGTCTAAGGCTACATCGCCACTTATCTTACGTGCAACAGAAATAACACTCGTAAGCCGAAAAAACATTAATTTGTTACATAAATACTCGATCCAGGAATTGAGCTCGGTGCTTCTTTCCAACTACGTGTTCTAATTTGTGCGTTAGATCTATTTTGAAACCCTCGAAGAATATGCCGTACTAGCGACATCTTGTGTGGACCCCTATGTCATTTTTATTACCTTTAATATTTTTGCTACAGCCAAAGAATATGTAGGTACCATGTTAAAATTTAAACTGCCGCACGGATTTGTTAGCTATCGTTCCTTAGTAAATAAACTTAGTTATTAATACTGTCAACTTTTTGCCATGAACCTAACGCTAATATCTACATATGTATTATGTACGATTGTCGCTGATATGTTATACGAATTTGCAATCGACGAACAATTATTGTCATTGCTTTCCGTTTGCAGTTTACGTAAAAGACCCGCAGGGCAGTTCGCTACGCCACCGGTCTAACAGTACTGATTTAATTTTTGAGAACTAATAAAAAACAAATTAGTTTAATGATTTATTTAAATTTACATTAATAAACATTCATTAAATTCTAACTTCCGGTGGCTGATAAAACCAAAGTCTCACTTCGTCGTACATTTTGTTCATGAACTTGAACACGTTGAATAGTAGTCTATTGTCTAATGAAGGGATCTGTATGGAGTCTCCGGTTCTGGAAAAATATATAAAACCGTTTTTATTACATCGTCGACAGAAAGTGGTAAAAAGTGACTTTTTACAGTAACTCATTACAGTAACGCCCTTATTGCAACTACTACGTATAGAGTACAAGCCACCACGCTGGCCAATTACGGTTGGCAGACTTAACACATCTTTGAGAACTTTATGGAGAAATCTCAGGAGTGCAGCATTCCTCACGGTGTTTTCCTTTACTGTAGCAAGTGATAATAAATTTCTGATATGTACATGACTTTGAAAATTAAAAGCGCCGCAGGATTTGA
>DWJZ01009990.1:0-10376 GCA_018249125.1 Asbolis capucinus
GATTTATTAAAATACTTAAAAACACAAGCTTTAATAGATCCTTAATACAAAGCAATACACAAAATTTCGTAACTGTACTGTTAACCGTTGAGGAGTTCCCTTGTCTGGAGCCAATCCTGAACGTAATATCATATGCTTACTATAAAGATGCATTGTCATCGGAACTGAAGCAGTATGCACAATTCCAGCTCCGTAGTGTAAGAGGAAGTGGGTCTAATGAAACTTGCAAGAATTGACCCGTAACAAGCAGATATACAAATATATTAACATTCTTATATACAAACATACACTGCAAGTTAAATAAAAACTTGGTAAAATAGTTTTTTTGTCTATTTGTAGACGCACAATATTATCAAAAGCTGTTCAAAATATTCATAGTTCGAAATACGATTTTGTTAGTAAAATTATACGTAATATTAAGGAGAAATATAAAAAAAAATATATATATAAAATTTAAGGTAAATTAAGAGTTTTAAAATTTAAAGGACGGAATAACGTAAAAACATCCCTTTAACTTTTATTGTCATATAAGTTTCACAACGAACATTGTACAAATCTATCAAAATTGGCTTAATGAAATAAATAGTGAAACTGTAATTTGTTCCTTAAACTAGTCGTACTCGTAGTTACAACGAGATCTCCGCCTTCACCTTCAGCAATTACAGAATCAATTGTCAATTCCAAATTGGTACCATACATGGCATTATGGGCCCGTGGGAACGATTCGATTTGGACGAAATGGCCTGTCCACCCACTAACTTCTTGTATTTAATTTTGCTAATTGGTAACTGCTACAAAGCCTTATCAGGCATGAACGTTAATTTATATACTGGTTAAGGCACAAGTTTGTAAGATACATCCATATTTATTTTATATATCGGTGACGGAAAACTGTAAGGACGTAAATCTTTAGGGTATATCGTAAGAGTTACGCCTTTAATGTTTTCCGTCATCGATATTATAAATTAATGCTTGATTAGAAACCTGCCTAATGGTAGATAAAATGTAATGAAATCTCGGATAGTAAAAATGTTTAATACGTAGAGAAGATGTCTTTTTTCAATAACTAAACAAATTTTCATGAAAAATCCTTTGTTTTTTTTCTTATTAATCAAAAAAGTTGTAAAGTCTAATTAAATGTGAGTAAATAGCAGGTTGAAGTGAAAACTGTTTTGCCAAAACGAATGGCGAGGGAAGCATTTCAAGAACATACTTGCAGGATTATAATTGTGTAGGCATGTTATAAAAGTCGTTTATTATTGTAACATAAAATAGATCCGTAAAGCGGTTTTTTAATTGAATGTTGAAGAGTATAGCAGAAATAAACAATAATATACATTATAATAATAAATTACATTATAATAATTGTGGGGAACTTTTCAAAACATAACCAATGTCAGGATTTAGGATGATGATTCAGTATCAACCGCCATCAAGAGAGATATCGCTTCTTAGTTCATCGTTGTTCAGAAAAGTTATACCACATGCTCCGGAAAATTGTCTAGGATTGGAGAAAGAAAAGCTTCGTGGTTTTACAACTTACCTCGTAGTTTTGTAGAATAAAGAGACTTAAGTGTACGTAATATTAACAGAATCTCCCAGTAGTCGCTCCCATTTTTTAACGGATGCCGCTGAAACAATGCCATAATTACTGTCGAAGATTGATATGTTGTGACGTGACCAGTCATCCGCATCACAATCACTCTCTATTGTATTCTTATGAGATACTTTCAGTAGGAATTATTGTGATGTGTAACGAGAATGTCCTATTTTTAGGATTCTATAAATTTTAAACTGCAGTTGAAGAGACGCCTAGAAGACGACCTAGGGTATATTTGGGCACTCAAATACTTAAAGATTTTGTCCTTTGTATGTAACATGGGTTATGACCAAGAACTATTTTATCAAATATTCAAGAAGCTTGATCTTTTAAAATTTCCATGCCTAAAAATCCTCAAAATTTTAGCCAGAGTTGGAAAAGTTGGATAAAACCCACATGCATATCAGTATTTTGGTTGAATATTTTTTTGTCATTTATTTGGAGATGATAGCTGATATCTAAAAAAATAAAACATCATTTTTGAACAAAAAAAATCTCATAAAAATTTAACAACTGCAGATGTCAGACTCGTACATGTGGAAGGAGCAGATTCACACTCTCATGAAGGGCGGAGAGAGCGAGTCCGATATTTCGGACTCTGAGCACTTCCTCACCAAGGGCGCCTTCCTCCTCACTCCTTCTCACGGCCTTAGCATGGAGAAGGCTTCAGCTATCTGTGAGAAGATGGAGTTCAAGGGGTGCTTCTCTCTCACCAAGACTGCTACGGGCATCCTCTTCAAGTTTTCTAGCGTTGACGACTACCAAATGGTCTTCAAGAAAGGTTTCCACAAGGTTACTGGTTCCAGGTTCTACAGGAAAGTAAGTGGAAGGAAAATATATACGAATGTTCCTTTCTGCTTGATTGGCATTTCTAAAATTTCTAAAACACAAGGATATTTCCTTAATATTTGATCTTAAATTATATTTATTTATTTATATGCCTCTTCGCCCTTCTTTATTTGCTTATTTTGTTCATGATTTTGTGCCGCTATATATTATTTTATATTTTTATTTAATTAAATGTATTCTATGGTCTACCTAACATTTGAGACGAGCAATAACTTTATTTGGCTTTTTTTATTCTTATAAATCTTGTATATCTTTGCCACGTTATCTTCGTGCTTAATTCAATGATAATTGGTGAATTGAACAAAGTTGCAAAATTTCCATAAATTACTGACTAGCTACCAATTTAAAGACTACTAAAACCGTATTGTTCTTATCAATTAAATGTACGGATTTTTATCATCATTAATAGCGTGCAAAACTCTAAATTTCTAATGATTTTTATGCAATTTAATTTTGTATTCATTTTCACTTAACTCTTTACAAGTTATGTTATGATTTGTAGAAGATAATAGTAATCTTTGGTTATATTTTTGTCGCTTTGTCATGGGAATAGTACAAATCGCCTAGAATATAGATATATCTATCATTAGAAATTTGTTATATTTCCAGATTGCTATTCCCTGTCGGCCTCAAAAGACCTTTACAATCTACGTGTACGATATCCCCGATGAGGTGCCAGAAGAAGACGTACGCCACGCCCTCTACAAGTTCACTTCTGTCGTCGAAGTGGTTCGCCTGCACTTTGCTGGATCACCTAGAGAAGGTAACACTGGTGCGTTAACTTGTCTTATTGCTTTTGACTTTTTATTTTCATTCATGGTTTAAGTACTTTTTACGGAAATTGGCTTTTTCTAAAAACTGTGCGAATCAAAAAAAATCTAGGTTTAATTTTTATAAAGGCAATCCTTCATTCTGTTTTTTCTTCATTTTCTTCGATTCCTTTTTCATTTTTTACAGGCACTTCTACTCCAAAACCTGTTGAAAAGACCCCACCCCGAGCCATTACTTCCATTGACGGAGAGCTGGTCAGTAGCATGGTTCCTAAAGAAGCTACCAGTGTTCTACGCGTCACACTCGCGAATATTGAGGAGGCCAATATTCTTCTCCAAAATGGGTTGGATTTCTACGGGGCCACCTATTTCCCGACTGAACTGGCCACGCCTGCGCAGGCAGCTAAGCTGATTAAGCCCAGCAGGTAGCTTCAAAATGATATTCGCTTAAAACTGTGATATTTTTAAAACTGGTTAACACAGGCAGGTGTTTGTATACAACATTCAAATTTAAATCTATTTCCTTGAATATTACTAGGTGATTTTTTGTTAATGTTTTTTTTGTTAAAGGTTATGTTGGTGTGATCACTGCGGACATAACTTAGAATGGAAAGAAAGCAGGATATATATATTTTAAAACTACATTACTTATTTGAAGTACCAATTTTACATTTTAGTAAATATAAAATTTTATTTAATGCACAACTAGCAAATTTTGTGTTACTAATCGCTGCCTGTGGAACATGAACATGGAATATATTTGGAAGAATATTTGTTACAATATTAAAAATAAAAAGTCGCTTGTAGGTAGTAAAAATAAAAGTGATCATATAAGAGTCAGTAATTGTTACTTATATCTTAATATATTTATATATAAATATATAATATATTTCTTACTCGTAAATGACTCTGAATACAGCAGATATATTGTCTGTATATTATAACAAATGGCCTAAGTGTGTTATACGACTATGTAAAGTGTTCATAAAAATACAGTAGGTATTCTTATGTCGACAGAGTCACCGGCGGGACTGTGTCTGCTCGCGTCCGTGACCTGCTTCCAGTGTTTGACCAGCAAGGGTTCGCCAAGTTCGCGCCCCCGGCATCAAGGCTTGTCAAGCCACGCTCCAAGTAGCATCAAAACATCCCATAAACACTTGGTCAATATCAGCCATCGAGGACCAGAGACCATTTTTGAAGATCAAAGTTCTTAAAGATTCCTACACGAAAGATGATTAAATATTTTAAAAGGCATAACTATATCGATGACAAGAGCTAACTCAATAACACGCATATTATAATTTCTTTTGAAAAGCAATTGTTTTGGTGATTAATTCGCTTATTGTCGAACAATTAACCAAAATTTAACAGCTGTATTAACGTTAAAATTCGTACGAAATTTATTAAAACAATATTATATTTTTTCTTAATTAATTAAATGGAATTCTGATCTATGTATTTTATGTATTATCTACTTGTACATAAATAATGTAATTATTCATCGACTACATATTAACTGTTAAAACTTTATATTTATATTAAAATATTTCACTATTTTATGCTTTTTGTGTTAAAATATTTTTACTATTAGTACCAAGATGCATTTATACTTATTTTATATGGTAGTAACAAATTTTCGTGCCATTTTATTTAATACCTAATGTTATGTTATTATTATTAAAATATAATGATTATAACATTATATCTGATGTTTCAATTAACTTCAACTCGTTAAGGGCCCTCTACTAACCACGGGTCTCTCCTCGTACTGAGGAGGCGTAAGCACATAATACCACCACACTGCTCCAATGCGGATCGGTGGAGGGGTTAAGGGGGGAGTCAGCCCGAGGGTCGAAAGATTTTATTGCCATTTATGCCAAGGCCATGGTTTAACGGAACGGGTATTTTCATGAAATGTTTTACACTAGTCACCCATCCTTCTACCGTCCGCGCCCGCTGCTTACCTTTCGCGATTACCAACGTACGGCCATTAACGATTCAAGTATATGTAAAATATAACTTTAAATTTAAAAAATAAATTTAAAAAAATGCGAAATTAGAATAAAAGGTACAGCAATTTATATTTTTAAAGTATATTTTATCATCTATAATATCACAGATAAACAATATGTATACGCTTTCAGCGATTGTATAATTTCAATAAAATAATATTCAATAATTATCTTATAATAAAATAACACTTACAATAAATTAGGCTATGCTTATTTTATTTTTCTTAAATTTATCTTCTATTTCCTGTAAACTCTTGCCTTTAGTTTCTGGCAGAATAAAGTATAATATGGCAGTGCCTACTAACGCTACGATGCCGTAAATGAGGAATGTGGTCACTTCTCCCAAATTTGTCATAAGACCCGGAGCAGTCTTCACTACAACAAAAAATGCTGCGAACGTTGTGGCCGAACTAATGCCAGATCCCAAACCACGAGTTTTAGTCGGGAAAATCTCCCCGCACATCATCCAGGGCAGAGGAACTAGACCGATTGAAATCGCACATATGTACATCGTGAGACAAGTAAGTGGAATCCATGACATATTGGTGGGTTTCCCTTCAGTGAAATATAGGAACAAGGCGAGACCGACCATTGACATAGCTGTCCAAACTCCGCTGATCATACACATCGGTCTTCGCCCATATTTCTTGCAGATGACGCAAGCCACGATCGACATCACCACTCTGACCAGATCGATTACTATCATCGCCATGTAGTGATCCATGTCTGACCCGACCGCCTTCTCTACTATTTGTATAGAGTAAAATGCAACAGCGTTAACACCTGAGAACTGGCACGTTACGAAGAATATGATCATTATTACCAAAGGTTTAATAAGCTCAGGGTTTTTCAAATTCACTAGCCTCTCCTTCCAGTTCGGTACTGGTTCATTATCAGCTGCCTTACGTTTATCAATTATACCCTTGAGTTCTGCTTTAGCTTCTTCACTGTATCCTCTGAGCCATCCGAAGGCTTTAGCACCCTCTTCTATCTGTCCTTTGGATATGAGCCAGGTTGGGCTTTCTGGAACAAAGCTCAGTAAGAGAACAGCTAAGACTGGGAAGAAGCAGCAAATGACTGCAGTCCATTGCCAAGTGAGGTAGGTTCCGAGAATGTGAGCTACCAGAATGCCTACAGCGATGGCTAAGGATACTCCTGCGAGGAAGATTCCTCTGTACTTTGGCTCTGTCGTTTCTCCAATATAGACAGGACTTAGCGGTCCAAGTAGACCAACACACAGTCCCGTGAAAAAGCGACCCAACAGGATAAGAGCTAGATTGTCGGCGCAAGCTATTAAGATCCAGCCGAGAAGGAACGGGCCGCAAGTCATGTAATGTGAGTTTCGCCTTCCAAACTTCTCCATCATCCAACCACCGATGAGGCACCCTGGTGCCATGGGCAAAGCTGCCATTGCCGCTGTAATGATTAAAAAATAAATAAACAACAATTTACATTTTAGTAATCGGATGATTTAATAACTGAAGCGTTCATAGCTCTGCGGCTTGTTTCGGTTGGAAGCGATCAAAAAGTTAAGGAACAGTGGGCGTGGTCGGTAGAAGGATGGGTGATCGCAAGTGGCAAAATTTTCATGAACGCGTCCGTGCTTCGGGGAGCATGTAAAGCCGTCGGTCCAGGTTGAAGTTATTATATGCCATGTCGGAGGCCTTCGGGCAGCAGAAAAACTTCCTTTCCACCAATCCGCATTGGAGCAGCTTGGTGAAGTATGCTCTGGGCTTTCTCAGTATAACGACAGACTCGTGCTCAATAGTGGGCCATCAGAAGGTTGAAGCCAATTGGATAATTTAGTAGACATACCGTCACTTATCCTGCTCGCCTTTTGTTGTCGTAACTTCAAAATTTTCCAGTAAGTTGTGTGATTACTTGCATACTTTTTGTTTGCGACTGACATTAGGTAAAAATAAGAGATCAATTGATTTCCTGTGTGTTCGGTCAGCGTTTATTCCTTTTTTAAAACAACACCATTTTATTTAACTCCGTAAGTAAGGCAGTTCACCTAAGGCATAGGATCTTATGGTGTAGTTATGCTGTTATGTATGGCTCGACTGTGTAACCCAAAAGTTTCTAAAGGTAACGTTGATACATCCCCGTAGACTGTTATGTGGCTCTGCCGCCACTATAGAATAGTATACACAAATACCGAACTGAAACTTTTTTATCTTCGTTAGAGTATATTAAATTTAATCGTAAAGTCACCGGCCAGTTTGTCGAAGTTGGTTTTGTCTGATAAGGGTTATAATCAATTAGGATAGGAACTCAAGGTTTGTAAAATGGCATATACCAACCTATCCATGACGCTGTACTTTCATCTGAGGGTATGTTGCTTCCCTTTAACTGCGGAAGCAGTATTGCAGAGTACCCTGAGGTGAGGCCTGAGGTGAAGGTCAGGACAATTGCCGCAGTCGCTGTTAAGGTCTGAAAGTTAAAAAAGTGAATGTTAAGCTTAAAATAACAAAGAACTGATAAAACTCATGTTGAATAAAAGTTCTGTTGCCTTTTAAAGCGGTATGTGCCAGTCTTTCGTTTAGCCTGTTTTCGTATAAAATAGTAAAATTAATAATATAATTTAAGAACCTTATTTATCTAAGAATTAAATAACAAAAAAATGTTCAGAAGTTCCATGAGAATGGCCATCTGGATCCACCGGCCGTGGTTGTTCACAAAATACTAATGTGAAGTGAAGGTATTTAAAATTCCTTCGCATGCAGATAAGTAACGAAAATTTTAAGTTTTATGTCATCCCTAGTATTCTGTATACTTAGAATTACAATTTTCTTACCTGTTTCCAAACCGGCGAGAATCTAACCACAGTCTTAGAATCAAATAAAAGCGGAGTTTCCTTAATATTATCTTTCCCGTTCAGAGAAAGACCGGAATTTGTTATGTTGTGTACGTAATTCGATTTTTCATTTTCTCTTTGTCTAACATTTTCTGTAATCTTTATCATTGCTTTGCCTTCACCTTTATCTTTTTTATTTATATCCTTACTAATCTCATCTGTAACTAGGGAATCATTTGTAACTTTGTCAGGTTCTGTTTCGGAATCTTTGTTACCAGCGGAATCTACTTCATTTATTTTCTCCTCATCTTTAACAGGCTGTGATTGATTCTCTTTAACATTTTCGTCTCTGCCTTCAGCCATCTCGTTTCTGGAAATCAGAAAAAGAAAAAGTTAGTCAATTTTAAAATCATCACCTTCTTGAATTTCGCAACTACGTCCGCATTGCACACTCCTCTCTTCATCTCCCACTTCACATCTTTCCCTTCGATCCCTTCATCCCCCGTTCAACACCATCTTCGGTACATGAAATGTTAATGAACAAATTTCATTCGCTATTTCAACCCCTTTATCTTTTAGCCAAGTTCTATTTATCTTTGTTCAAAGGTTCATCAAAATTGGTTCAATAGTTTATACGTGAAAATGTAATGGGTAGAGAAAATTACCTACTTTGTCACTTATTATCTTAATAAGGATCTTGTTTTTAAATTTTTTAATACTCCTCATGCACGTAAAGATTTAGTCAGAGAACGGTTTGTGACCTCATTCCTGTGGCGTGTCGCTCGCGTGGTTTAATTCAAATTACAATACAATACAATTTACAGTTACATTTTAAAATGTTAAAACATTGAATCACAAAGATGTTTAAGTACTCGCAACAAGCAGTCTTATCTCTTATAAGCGATATCTTTCAGACAACCTACGTAAATATTGGAAGAGTCGCAAATATGTATATACCATAAAATAATATTTCATAACATAAAAAGTTTAATCACCTACATAATAACAATATTAACTATACTTCCTACTAATATTATAAATGTTAAAATGAGGATGAATGGACGTAAGTCATGTAAGGTGTCTTCTCCAGCACCTTAGTAAAGTACAGCACAAAAGTAATTATTATTGGTCTTAAGTTATTACATATTATCTCAATGATCCCACACGACTGTGTAAGCATTTATGTTCAACATTGATAACATATTGTTAGATTACGACCATTATTGACGCAATTCGTCATAATTAATGACATTAACGATACAGTATTATATAATATCACTAACGACCAATTTAACCATCTAAAAGATTAATTTAATAACACGGAAACAAAGTACCAACAGATGTATAGGGACAAGTTAAAATAATTACACAATGATCGCATTTATCAACGAGTCAGCAGTTGACAAAGTTGTATAATTAACAAGGACTTGAGACCATACACCGGTTTATGGATAGAAATGTAATAGTAATATCTAGAGATTCAACCGTAATGCAATTGAATTTTGTAATTGACAGTACTGAAATTGCCAAACGTCAGTGTCAAATGCGGTATTGTGTAATACTTTTTTTAAGTTAATTTAATTATTTTCAATGTGTTCTTCCTGCTTTCGGCACTCTAACTGTACCAAATTTCCGTCTTAGTTATTTGCATAGAAAGGGGTATGTAAGTCTTTGCTTCATGTAATACTATATGGATAAAAAGTAATATATATCTAGTATAATGTCAGGTCTATGAGACATTATGCTCTACATTTATTCGTCATTTTCAAATAATTATCGTCGATCCTATTATAATGATGATTTGCATTGAAAGACTTCTGCGTTCGCGCTGCAAGCGTGAGCAACTGATATCATTAACGGAAATTTTAAAAATAATACGTCTGTTAATAATGGAAATGTTGGAAATATATATCAAGATTGTAATAGCAAAAATTAAGTATTGACGAGATAAAATTTCTTTTATTTTTTTTAATGTGATAAGCAGGCAAACGAGCAGACGGATCACCTGATGGAAAGTGATTACCGCAAGAAGATAAAAATCCTTCCGTGAAACCCTATCACCGAGCAGCTGACTTCTGTACGTCTTTCACGACATCCTGCTAGGACAGCATGGGATTGGGGTTAGTAGTCTCAGCCGCCCCAGTACGGCTAAAATAAATACATATATTCTATATGTTAAATTGTACCTATTGCTCAGTAGAAATCGATCGAATATTATTATACGTGGGTCACACAAAAAAAATTGCAGAACTTAAAAAAACAACATGTTATAACCTAAATATTATGTTTATTGCTTTTCAAACTACTCTCCTTTGCATTTTAAATATTTTTTCATGCGATCGAACCAT
>DWJZ01009991.1:0-10376 GCA_018249125.1 Asbolis capucinus
AACAGAAATCCATCCATCCTTACAAACTTTCACAATTATATTAGTAGGATATCCCTCTTAAGCATATTTCCGCGGACAAAATCCAGGGCACAAATTTTTATTATAACCAAACCACTTATACAACGCTCTCGTGGTTTTTGATGGAATAATAAATTGTTAAAGTGGAGAAAATTTCGCCTCCGCTAATAAAGAGCGTGTGAATTTTCATTTCAATTTGCGTGAAGTTAAAGTAAAATATGAGATAAATTTTATTGGACTCAAGTTTACCGTGAACTGTTTGGCTTCCATTCGAAACGAAAACTTGAGGCGAGGTTACATTAGAGTGATGTGATTGATAGTTAATTTGGTGAAAATATTGTAACAATTTTTTTGTGTGTAATACGTAGTCTATGGCTGTCTATTTTGTCTATGACACATGTCTATTTTTTTAATTAAACTACGTACCAAATAGATGGCGAATATTTTTATTCGACTTCAAAAGTAGTAGGTTCTGAGTTCGTTGTTTTGTTTTTTTATATGTTACCTCATTACTCTTTACTTGATATACCGATTTTGATAATTTATTGATACTTTTTAATTCACTTTTTATATGAACTCTGATGATTGTCATGTGGTTGCATTTAAAATTAACTGTCATTTGACAAGTACTTTGAGATTTATCCCTCATAATGCGTATTTAATTGGCAACTACTATGTTCTCATATTAGTACTTGTCAAAATTACTTGAAGTAGGATATTTTTAATGATAAAAAAGATTATATTAACATGCTTTTATTAACTTCACTTGTATTGATTTGTAAGGGAATCGTAGTTACACGCTTGGCAAATAGTAGTTAACGCTTAGCTGGTTTCAGGAAGCGTCTTCAAATAACACAAGCTTGTAAAGGGGTTTGGCTTGGCTTATGCGAGCATCCAAGAACTTGTTGCCGACTCCGGCCGCCCGTTTTTGAGTACAGATTAAATAAAGCTTGTAGCTTCTTTATGACGTATTTGCACGTGGGCTCGTGTACTGTCATTATCGCTCGAGAATTCTGAATGTCCGGGTTTATTTCGCTGCGCTGTACGACCAGGATCAAAATTTTTTTTTACATACTCGTATTATAAGTTAATGCTCGAATACAATCCCATCTGATGAAGTGGCGATGTAGTCTTCATCGTATAGCGCATAAACTTAGAAGAAGCCCATTCAATCTTGTCTTTAAGACACCTACATTGTACTTGAGCGGAAATGCAGACGCTGGCAACTTATTCCAATTCTTCGAGGTACGTATGATGAAAGAGGACGCAAATCGCGACGTTCGTACTAGTGGAAAGTCTGTTACGAAGGGATGGATACCGGCCGTGCGTCAACTCGTTCGATGATGGAACGGGGATGGGGAATGAATTCATGTAATTTCGTATTATTTTCATTTTCAGCAGGTTGCTAACCTTTAACTTTCCCACTCCTGAGCTCGGATCTTCTGTCACAATGTGATGGATATGCCATGGAGTAGCACGCTGGCAAAAGTTAGTAAAATATAAAATGTAACAGAGTCAATAATGTACATTGAATACCTTTTCAAAATTTCACCTTTAGATATTAATAATCTGTATATTACTTTGTCGAACTACGTTAACTCTGCCGCCCTTACAACCGGCAAGAATTCCCTTAGCTTAGAAGTCCTTTAGTGTAATGAAACTTTGTAGTTTACGAACTATATTTTCACACCCAAAGTCGACAACTCATATTTAACTTAAGCATAACTTATCTTTTAGTAGTCGAAAAGTGTTATTTTGCTGTAAATAGGTGATGTCAAAGAAACAAAACTATGTAAGATCTGTAAGAAATCTTAGGCTGATGATAGGCAGTGATAGCCTAGTAGTTCAAACAGGAGGCCTTGGGTTGGAATCCTCTGGTGCGAACCTGTAATTTTCAAATTTAACGCATCAGAAATTGACTACTTGCTACGTGACAACATCTTGAGGTCTGCT
This sequence comes from Asbolis capucinus, assembly GCA_018249125.1. Lineage (NCBI taxonomy): Eukaryota > Metazoa > Arthropoda > Insecta > Lepidoptera > Hesperiidae > Asbolis > Asbolis capucinus. The sequence goes on from DWJZ01009991.1 coordinate 1,972, forward strand.
CTCCAGAGAGTTCGCCATAAAGTTCTCGAAGGTATGTAAAGTGGACCAAGCTGCACTCGGCCGACGTGGTGAACTGTAGCCTGTACCCATCACATTATCAGTGGACACCAGAGTCCAGTAGTGGGGCAGATGGGTTCAAATGATATTTTAAGTAATAGTTTTAAAGATTAACTTTGACCTGCCTAATCAGAAGCACGTAGCTCTGACACCATGCGTCGAAATTCGTTAACAGCTGAATCTACGCGACAATACAAATATTTTTAATTTTTGAACAGGTGGAATGAAGTTTCATTAATATAGCTAAAGCCGTTGATAACTAAACGGTTCATTATATCCAACAGTTTAAAGTTGACGCTTCATTTTCGCCTCAATATTGCACCTTATATAAAATAATAACGAAAACAGAGATTATCCTGCAAAATAATTAATATGAAAGACCGCCTAGTTGTACTATGGTCCTTAAAATTTTCAGTAAACTTTACTGGTGTCCAATATAGAGAATTTGTAATGTATTGTATGAAATTATATTGGTTATAATGAACTATAGAATTCATATACTGAGTACCCGTAACAAAGTATACAGTCCAAGATTATATATGATTTTAAACATGACTCATATTTCTACCCAGGTGATGTCCCGATCATATAGAGTTGAAGTTTTATTGAAGCACAGTTAATATAAATGAGAATATCGAATTCCAGCTGGATTGCAATCGACTTCTGAACTTGAACGACTTTGAAATTGGTAAATCGGGAACCGGCCGAACGGTCTCATATTAATTTCAAGTGTCATCTGTCATCCTGTCAAAAGTTTCTCATCGCCACCGCAGTTCAGCCGGGACGATGATCCACGAAATATTGGCGCGAAAAACATACCATGAGTACCCGTAAAATGGTTAAGAGTCCACGATTTGTTCCATTTGAAATCGACTGACGTAATATCACTACGCGGCGTTTTAAAAGGACGGACGCGATATGACGTCAGGCTCGGTAACAACGTTTAATGGCCACTAACATTACTATAAAGACGGTGTCCTCTTTACAGAATAAAGGGAGTTTAATAAAGTTCTTAGCGCGTGCGATCGTAAACTGGAAATATCTTTGGTCTTTATCTATTAACAATTTACTGCGACTTGGGAGTATTTCACATAAACACTTTCAAATATTTTATTAAGCTTAAGCTTTGGGATGAATTCCAAACATTTTTAAGCCAGCATCCTCTGATCGTGATGCAGCCTACTTGGTAAATGGGGATAACCTCAGAGGGTGACCTCCAGAATGAGGAACATGTTGCTTTGTACAACAGGTTTCTCATTCTGGAGATCCTACCAAGAAGCAACAGGTTCCTCATTTTGGTTTCTGTGCTTTATAGCACCTAGTGTAGTCCCGGCGGTACTTTCGCGTCGTTGAAGGTAGTAGACTGCAAAATCTATACTAATATTATAAAGATTCCTTCCATCAACTATAAAAACGACAATAACGACGAAAAAACCATAAATCTCGATAGACAACAACTAGCTTATTCAGGAGACGTCCTGTTCAATTAATTTAAATGTTTTGAATCTATATAAAAACTTCCTAACGGTTTATTTACGATTATTGTTATTTATAACGATATTTCGACTCAGTTGCATGGCTCATGGTCACGGAAAGACTGCGGTGGCGGGCAGAAACTCTTGACAGCTGACAGTTGACAGAAACTAATGACAAACGAAATAACTTGACGTATTGATCGTTTCCCGTTCTTAGGTAACTCATCAGTACAGCCGACACTAACGACATCGTCACGCATGGAATTTGTTACATTCTTAGATCCAGCGTAACCCTCCGCCCGTATCCAATTAATATCAGATTCACAATTGCTCTCTTTTAAGGACAGACCCGTGCTCGAATGAGGCCTATTGATGGGTTGAAGCCAATATCAAATTCGGTTACGGATATAATTTTATTTCGTATATCCGACAGTTTCGGTTACGGTAGTAATTTATAACATGTTGTTGGTTAGGAAGAGTTCATACGTTTGGGGAACACTGACTTGGAAATCGGAGAATATAATATAGTTACCTAAATATACTGACATTAATTTAGTTTAGCTGTCCATATGTAACTGGAAGCTCCAATTGAAGGCAAAAAAGTTAAGCAACATTGGGCGCGGTCAGCGCGGTCAAAATTTCATGGGCGACTCCGTGTTTCGGTAGGCCCGCGAAGCCGATATTGGTATCGTTAGATAGCAATCGTTAAATCGCGTGGAAGACCTTTGAATGGAAAAAAAACTGTATAAAAACTTAATTTGAGCCTGCTTCCCCCGTCTGCGGCTCCAGCCTCATGGTACAAATGTTGACATAGTCTATCAACTATCTCTGAAATATTTTTCACACGTACATTACCGAAATTATTACCGCCCCCTAACATCTGGGATAATGTAGAGTTTATTGGTGTAAAATTTTTTCAAATCGACTCGAGTATCCAAGCCTTTTTTCCTCAAACAAACAATAAAAATTTTCCTGTTATAATATTAGTATAAAACAATAAACATTTTCCTGTTATAATATTAGTATAAAACAAAAAAAATACTGTTATAATATTATTATAAAACAATAAAAATTTTCCTGTTATAATATTAGTATAGAAGAGAATCAGCGGTTTCGACTTACCAGGTAACGTATTTGTTTTTCTCAAAAAGGAAATTTAGCTTTTTGATTTTGAAAAAGTGAATAAAAATTTAACTGTCTACAAGCCAACGTCGGTATTAGCCTTATGCATCAGCCATTGAAGATGGAATGCTTTTTGCGCGTCGAAATTGTTTAGTGGTGCGATTGGTGAAGCTGAGGTCATAAGTTCGATCTCCATACTGAACTTTTCTGTGATGATCAGGAATGTTTGTTCTATATCTGGGGTAGTAAAATAACTACATAATAATGTACATGAAAATATATATGTAGGTATGTTTATCAGTTGTCTGTTCACCATAGTACAAGCTAATGCTTAGTTCGGGACCAGATAGCCGTGTGTGAGTTGTCCTGAGATATTTATTTATTTTTAAAACTTTTACAATCTCATTCTTCTCCTATCACCTGCTCTGAAGCAGGATGTTGGAGTGTTAGATGTCAGATAGTGTTGTATTATTTGATATGTAAAGAACAGGAACCATTTTACCTAAATTCTCCCCCTCTTCGTACTACGCCCTCCACCAATATCCGTATTTATGGCCCTAGGATAAAGTTGCCGATCCTTATTAGAATATCTTTCAATGAACATTTATAACAAACAGATATTGCAAGAATTCTCGTCTAAAACTTTTCTATATAAAGTCTCCAAAGGGCAATTAATTTATTCCTTAATATTCTTAAAAATATTTGTTGAGAGTTTGCGTCATCAAGTTTCTAACTTGTCTTACAAAAATTAATCTTCCACCTCATCTGTCAGGTGACACCTGCTCCACTTGCCTACGTCACAAAATATCCGGCCACTTCACGTTATTCAAATGTTTGCATCATTCTTCTTAGATTTTTTGGGTCTTAGATAATTAAGGTCTTCATAGTATCCATCCATCTCACCATCCATCTATGTACCCATCCATGTATCCATCCATCTATGTACCCATCCATGTATCCATCCATCTAACCATCCATCCATGTATCCATCCAAGTATCCGTCCATGTAGCCATCCTTGTATCCATCCAAGTATACATCCATGTATCCATCCACGTATCCATCCATGTATCCATCCGTCTATCCATCGATGTATCCATCCACGTATCCATCCAAGTATCCATCCATGTATCCATCCATGTATCCATCCGTCCATCCATCCATCTATCCATCCATGTATTCATCCATCTATCCATTCATCTGTCCATCCACCTATCCATCCATCCATCTAGGGTACAAGTTTGGAGTGTTTATCAGTAAAATGTGATTACTTGGTCTTGTGTTTGCCTCTTTAACTTTGTCAACTTTCCACTTGCGGACTTACTGTAAGATATTTCTTATTAGGAATAAGTATACAAAATACTGCCATATACAAGCTACGCCTATCCCATTGATATATTTTCATACCTAATTATATATAATTAAATATGCAAATTAAATCTTATTATAGACAAGGTGTATTAAATATTTATACACACACACACACATATATATATAACAAAACATATATATATGTGTTTGTATATATATATATACAAACACATATATATATATGTATATGTATGTACCTCGTAAATCCGATAAAATCTTGCTAATAGATTATGCTTTAAATCTTCACTCGTTTTCAGCATCTAAGCTAGGGTTGCCAAATGGCCAGAAAAATAAATTATCTTTATCTTTGTCGGAATTTTACAGACGTTTCATGTAGATTCCCGATAAAATACAAAAAATCCCGGCAAGTTACATGAAAGGAACGCCCTCCTGAAACTGATGGATTCCCGAAATCGAATGCCAAATACACATGGCAACGTAGAATGCTCATACTTGGTGCAAATTTCATCTGAATTTTTTACCCATATATGTATGTACATATACTCGTGGTTGACTTTTTTGTAAAAATTTTGTATTTTGTAAAATTTTGTTTTGGAATTTTTCCCATAACAATCGTTGACGATTGTGTAGGAAAAATTTCAGATTGAATTTGCACCGAGTATATCTGTATCATATATATAAAAATCTCGTGTTTGTGGCGAAAATGCCCGGACACGGCTTTACCAATTTTTATCATTTTGTATTTGTGTATATTTGCTAGGTCGGAAAATAGATCGTAGCTAATTTTATATCGACAACGGACAACAATAAGGGCGTAACCTAATAAGAGTTCTTAAAAGAGAATGTAAGGACGTAATTCTTATGAGGTCGAAGAATCGTCGAAGGGGTAAAAATATGTATATTTATAAAGACTTGCACCTCACCCCCCACTTTAAGTATTTTATCTAAACACCATTTGCTGTCAGTTAGATATATCATTCATATTCATTTAATTTATGTAATACTTAATACTAGAAATTGCTCTTGCTTCGCTTCAGAAGAAGATTGGATGAAAACTATCCAATAATCCTTCTCTGCGTGTACAGGTACAAATATGTACAATTGTGTCTAATGTGGTCCTGTGGTTTCAGAGTTGCCATACAAATTTTAACCTTTTATCCCACAGTAACAAGGCAGTTTTCTTGGATATAAAGTATCCTATATCCGTTGTCCTTACAAAAGCTACAAACATGCTAAATTTCGTCTAAATTAGTCCAATGGTTTCGAAGTTACCACATTAACTTTAACCTATTATCCTACGGGAATAAAGTCATTTCTGGGGATAAACCTATCCTATAACTATTCTCGGGTTTTAAACCACAGTTATGCCAAGTTGTATTCAAATCTGTCAAGTGGTTTTGCGTAACACTCGAACATAGACAGTCAGACAATAAATCCAAAAAAAAAATTGGTCTCCATATCAATAACAAAGCCTACCTGCATCAACATTTTCGATAAAATATTTAATGTACTGAATTGTCACGGTTTTATTATTAATATAGATTCATATATGGTATTCATATTCATACATAATACGTTTTGTAATATTAACTTACCGAACAATTTGTTTTTTTTATTTTTATATCAAAGCCCTACTTTTGCAATGGTAACATCATTTTTATCCCAAATATTCATTATTTTCATCTGGCAACCCTGACCTTAATACGGGATAAATATTTAGCCTTTCCTTTTAGCTAGTAATGGGTGCTACATTATTGATAACTACATGTTAGGTGTTGTTAGACACGTTTTATCAACCCGACCAGGGTCTTGAGACAAATGTTTTATCTGTTATGGTTCCCGTCAAACACCACTTCAAAAATATATGGGAATGACGTTTGGTGCAGAAAAATATGGCGTCTGTTTTTCTGCAAAAATCATCATCATATATTTTTAAACTAACGTGTATATACGATAACAGACAATACATTTGTGTAGGAGCGCAGGTTCAATAGACTTAAAATTCAGATATCTAATGGACTCCCCCAAATGGTCTCAAAAAAAATTATAATACTTGTTTAAAAATTCAATACATGTTTACTAAATTATTTAGAAGATAACTTAGTATTGTAAGTTAGTAATGTAGGTACAGTGTCTGGCCTGCGAGTTGATGACACGTGAAATACTTTTATACAAATATCTTATATTTTCTCTATTAGTGAATGTGTAAATTCTTTTGAGGATATAAATGTATTTAACCGTAAGCTGAGATCGATTTCAGAACTTACTTTTACGTTTAATACAATTGACTCCACAGATTGTGTTCTTGGACTGTGATGAATAAAATACGCTCTTGAGATCCCACACTTACAGATCCGTATAACAAATTTACTTTCGAGATTGCTCAATTTCTTAGTATAAAGCTTAGGCTTATGCTAAGATAGTTTTAACACAATAAACTCTTGGGATTGTGGTTTCAGAGTGAGACCGGTTCAACAAAAGTGACTTTGTAATTACGTCTCTTATTTTACTTTCCAGATCTAGTTTAGATAAACTCTGATTAAACATTAGACTTATCGACCTTATATAAGTTAGCGCCGATATACAGTAACAATGTTGAATAAACCATTTACAAAATAAATAAAGATAGTTTAACGCGCCTCTCACCGCGCCTGTCGTTTTTGTTAGTGTTCAAACCGCGAATTCAAAATGGAAGCGAATTACATTGAATGCGGAAAGACTTTATTTTGTGGGAAAAACCTACGTTATATTTTTCTGCACCGATGTCATTCCTATATATTTTAAAATTACGTTTGCCAAACCTAACAGAATGGAGAAAAGAGGCCTACAGACCGTTAGTTATTAAAGTTAGAAGAAAAATGTATTCAAAAATATTTTTAGTGCATATTACAATTTAAATATATGACTTGCTTAAAATAGTCTTATATTTTTCTAATGAAATTTGATAGGAACAAAAAGATGGCAATTTTAAAAATCTTGGCGCATTATCTTAATATAGTTGGAAAACACGCTCTTGATACTTGCTGATTTTAAATAAATTGAAGTAGTATTATTATTAAAGTAGTATTATTAGTATTTATTTTTATTCAATTAAAAACGGATTTACATTAAAGGAAAATACAAGAATGATCACAACTTAGTAACTAACTTCCAAATGACATCAGTGTTATCTTATGTTATCAAATACATCTTGTAAATCAAGTTTTATAGCAAACGGTCGAGTATTAGAAAAAAAAATATTAAGATGTTTACTAATATTAGAAATTCAATAATAATCGTAAATCTCTTTGTCTGTCCGGTACCTGTTTAAACTTAGTATGGACCGAGAATATAACACGAGAAAAATATAGGCTACTTTTTTGTGAAATAAAAAGGCTTACAGGGGTTGGAACTCTGATGAAATTTTGTATGGAAGTTCTTCATTATCAGACATACAACCATAAAACTTTGTATTCATGGATTAGGTATGACTTTGACTATACGTATGGGATGAGGGGGAAGAGGAAAAGTGAAAGGGAGAGGCAAACGGTGCTGACTGTGCCACGTGGACATAGTCCCGCAAAAAAGCTACAATAAAATAAGTATCAAAATCAATTGGGCCCATTATCTGTAATCTCCCATCTCATAATGTTGCCAACTTCAAAAATCTACAGATAAATTTTCATTAGACTGGCTTTGTTTTCTGTTCAAATATGTAAAAGTATTTTACAATTTTGCAATTCATATGAAAACTCAAAATTATTCTTCGGCTGCTTGTAGCCGACACGTTTTGCATTCCATAATTGGATAAATGAAATATTCATTAAACGCACTGATATGTTTTTTTTTCATTATAATGTGCCAGCTGTGCCCACAGCTTCGTCTGTGTGGAATTTAACAAAAAAAATATTGGTAAGTTCGCAAATTTCACTACTTATATTATATATATAATTTGAAAATAAAAGTAGCCTGAGTTTTTCCTTATTGCATTAGCTATCTGCCAGTGAAATTCTTGTCAAAATCTATCAAGCCGCTTAATTAGCTGGAACAAATAAACAGACAGACAAAAAATGTAAAAAATGTTACTTTGGTATATGTATACATAAATATTTCACATGCATTTAGTAAAAAGTTTTTAATTTAATATTACAAACAGACACGACAATTTTATTTATTTGTATAGATGAACCAATTATTAATTTTTGGTTGTCCAACCAAAAAACCGTTTCTATATTTTGTTAGTATTATTTTAAACATATTCCTGTAAGTAATATCATCTCCGAAACTCATTTATAATAACAAAGTGTGTTTATTTTTTATTTTTAAAATCCCTTTTTTTCTTTTTTATGCCTTGAAAAGAATAATCATAATAAATATCTTTGGACAACTCACACACGGCCATCTGACCCCAAACTAAGCGTTAGCTTGTACTATGGTGATCA
>DWJZ01009992.1:0-10375 GCA_018249125.1 Asbolis capucinus
TATTCAATTCAAACAAACAAACAATCAAATCTTTCCTCTTTATAATATTAGTGTAGATGTATGTTACCTAAAAACGTTTTACTGAGTGTACCGATTCCAACAATTCTTTTAAAATTTAAAGCTGGTACCATATCGACATTTGTACATTAGCTATATCTGAATATTTCTTTTAAAGTATCACTAATAACGCGTATTGTATGAAATTATTTAATTAAACTTAGTTAACTTAGATTTGCCTTAAATTAACATTATAATATAATAATAATATATGTATCGCCGTAATTTGAAGTCTGTCAATATTTTGACATCCCGATTGGTCAATCTTTTCTGTGATGAGCAGGAATGTTTGTTCTGTGTGTCTGGTCGTAAATAACTATATAAGTATGTATTTAAAAATATATGTATATGTAAGTTTATCAGTTGTCGGATTACCATAGTTCAAGCTAACGCTTAGTTTGGGGTCAGATGGCCGTGTGTAAGTTGTCCTGAGATATTTATTTATTTACGGCTTTTACAACCAATTTTGCGAATGGAACCCCGAACCAAGGAGTGGTGCAGCTATGGGATGCGATTTCATTACCGACCACTGGACTATCGAATGATCGTTGATGATTCGAATGACTAACATTGTCGATGCTAAACCTTATTTAGCTACAATTCTGAGGCACACGCATACTTTGCATGCAAAGATATGTGAATCTCTGACAAACTTTGCTAATTCGTTTTATTTAACGTATAAGTTAATAGTTCACTAAAATCGCATCTAATAGCAGGTGGCGAGTAGTCTAATTTATTTATTTAAAAACTTTATGCACTATACATACCAAAAAAAAATGTATACAAAGACGGACTTAATGCTTGGAGCATTCTATCCCAGTCTTAGATAGTGAACCGCATTACCTTAGAAACCTATTCACTCTTGTCTGTTTGTTCTTTAGACTATTATAACATAAAAGCCTTAAAAGGTAGGTAGGTAGGTGTAAGCATTGGTAGTGTATTTATAATTGCCTGTTTCAAAACAATATTACTAAGTGGGTAGTTGCTGACACATTCAGTGTTAACAACATACGCAATTCTTATGACATAAGATATATGAATGAACTATGAATGGATAGCAGTTACTGTTGAATAAAATTGTTAATTATATTATCTTGTTGATATCTGTGCTTCTAGTCTGGCTGAATGACAAATGAAGGATACCGGGTACTTCTTCTGACTGCGAAATACTCCACTAGTAGCCACCCGCGGCTACCCTCGCGTGGAAGTAGGTTGGTATAAAGCAGAATGTGTTCTTCCAGACTATAATCTATCTCTGTGTCAAATTTCATCCAGATCGGTTGAGGCGTTTTTGCGTGAAAGACTAACAAACATCATCCAGCCTCACGAACTTTAGCTTACTTTAAAATTAGTGGGATATATACTCATTGCCATTTAATATGGAGTTAATTTGTAAAAATATAAGTGCTGCACTCAGAAATCAGAATTTATATGGAAATTCTGTAGTACGGAGTGATTTAATTAACGACTAAAACATTAACGACTCTAGGTGAAGTAATTACTAATATTATACATAGGACACGTCCAAATGAAATATTACCCAAGTATATTTTTACCATTACGAAAGTTTAGTATACACTTGATGTACAAGAATGTGGAGAATCCTAGAACAGGAATGGGTGTTTTATATATAAGAATATTTAGTATTCTATATCTCAATGACAATCTGTGTGAAAACATAATATTTTATATGAACTATCGTCAACGCATTTTGTCCTTTGCGGTTGATTAACTGTGTTAAGGCCCTACATAGTTGTATTAAAAGCTATAACAAACTATCAATAACTGTGTGATTCATTATCAATAATTGTTTTCACACCGGTGGAGTTTTTCTTCTGAAGCACCGAAATAAGAGAGTACTTGTGGATTGGAATAGAATCGAAATGGGACGATTTCAGGTCAGTTGCCTGTTAATGCACTTTAATTTATTTTCTACCAATTTATGACATTTTACGCCGACTTAATTAGTTATAATTAATTACATAAAAATAAAAAAAAATCTTAAAAAAATGCCTAGAACACATAATACGTCGGATAATACTTAAGTATTTCGTAGAATTGGATTCAATAAGAAATATATAGATATTTCTAGAAACATCATTTCACGGGATTTTCATTTGCTAATTAATAAATTAGTAACAATAAAATTATTAATAATAATTAATTAAATATTGAATAATCCTATATTTTTCCATATAAGACTAATTTCACTAATGTACATTATAAAAAGATTTTTGTTGAAAAGAACATTTAAAACAGCTTTTATATACATACAACATACATAAGCAGTGGTAGACTAATGGTTGGAACTTTGGTCTCTCGAACGGGAGGTCCTGGGACCGAATCCTGCGCGAATCTCTTATTGTCAATAAGTTATCTAAATATTACAAGTTATAATTTGCTTCGGTAAAGGAATACATGGTGAGAAAACCTGCATCCTGAGAGTTCCCCATAAAGTTCTTGGAGGTGATTCCTCTACCAATCCGCATTCACCCAGCATAGTGGACTATGGCCTAGCCCACTATTGTGATTGAATGACCTGGGGCCAGTAGTGGGTCAGAGAAGGACAAATTTTTTTTTTAATAAACCGTAATATTGCGTTATACAGACATTTAAACTTTACCTCGCTGACACAGGAATTACTTAAAAACCAATTAGAACAGACAAACACACAACTATTAAAGTAATAAAACATCCGTTACGACACGACATGCATTTAATTATACCTCTAACCCTCGTGTCCACGTACACAAATCGTGTTAATATTTACGATACAAGTAATACAGCACACATACATATGTTCATATGTTGTATATCATACGAGTATGTAAACAAAACCAGTTGCGATTCCTCGCAGCGGGTCGTAAAACGCAACGTAACGATACTTAATATACTTGCTAAGCTATTTGTAAGTACTTGTAAGGCGGGATTGAGTTACAACAAGTCAGCGCAGCTAAATAGTCAAGGCATACATGGGACTGACGTTTGCTGCTTTGCTTTGCTGCAGATTAACAAAATAGAAAATAACGCGAGGGCTAATGGTTTAAATTAGGGCTGCTCAATCCCAGGCCCGCGGGCCACATTATGGATTACGGATTTTAAATGGCCCACGCTAGATGTTTTAATAACTTTTTACTACATCCTGAGAGTAATTAACTAGGAATTACTAGTGGCTCACAGTAAATTCAGTCACTCAGTTTGGCGACTGTCAAAAAAATTGTGCGTCCTTGGTTTAAACGGTCTCTCGAAGTAAAGGACCTTGGTTTAAATCCTGCGGCCCGCACGTCTAATATTTTACTTATACCTACGTGTATCAGAAGTGGATTATGACTTGCTACGGTGAAGGAAAACATTGTGACGAAATCTGCACTCCTCAGAGTAGCCATATAGTTCTCTAAAGTGTGTCTGGTAGATGGCCTATACCCCACACACTATGAATGGACACCCGAGCCCAGAAGTGGGACAGTTATAGGAATGACGAAGCTCAACAAGTTAACGGGTATGCAGTAACTATAGTATACTAGTAGAATTACTTCTGTCTACTAAACTTCATAATGCATTAATGCATTATTTCGAGAAAGGCGGTCAGGTCACAGATCATAAACGCTTTCACATTCACACCCCCGCATTATGAATCCCTGGTACGATACAAGCGCAAACAATGGAGTGTCATATTAAGATGGATTATATTTTTAATCAAATCATATGATATATATAGTCTGTTAATAGTTTGTGCTTGACCATAATCCCGGCTGATGATAAGCAGCGAAATGGTCTAGGCGTTAAGAACGCTAATTTAGCAAAAGCCTTGACTCTTGATCAGAAGATATTTACATAATATCTGGTAGTAATAAAAAAAAGCCCCAATACAACCAAAAATTTTGCAATATAAACTTAATTAATTAATTATTGTACTTAACTATATATAACCTTGAAATCTTCGAAATAAAATAAAATAAAAAATATAACGAGAAATATAAACAAACATATAACCGGAATCGTACTCAAAGAGTTCGGATTTTAAACGTATTTAATAGACATCTAAACAAACAAGGAACATCAGAAGATTAAAGTTAACTAAACTGTTAGTTCAAACAGGAAACAAGTCAGATCAACGTGTAAAGGCTAATGTATGTGCGTGTTTAACTAATCCTTAGTAATATTATAAATCCAAAAGTAACTCTCGTCTGTCTGTCGGTCTGTCTGTTACCTTTTCACGCCTATTGAACTGATTTTGATGAAACTTGGTAGAGAGGTAGAATAGAACTTGAGGTAAATCACAGTTTTTTCTTTTCTGAGAAGAACGGCTTGTTGAATATTCTATAGGGGATAATATTGACTGTGGGAGGTGAAAAGAATATAAAGTGGTGCGAAAGGGGGGTGAAGGGAGGTGTAAGGGGGCGATGGGAGGTGTAAGGGGGGCGAAGGGAGGTGTAGGAGGGCGGAGGGTGGTGTAAGGGGCGAAGGGAGGTGTAGAGGGGCGCAACCAGGCGAAGGGAGGTGTAGGAAGGCGAAGCGAGGTGAAGAGGGCTAAATTATGTGAAGGGGGGTTAAAAAGGGGGGAAGAGGGATGCTGAAGACGGAGGTTGAAAAGAGGAGTGTAACACGCGGACGTAGTCGCGGGAAAAAATTTGTTTGTTAATAATAAAATAATTGAAGCCGTGATCGTACTGACTCGATTTACCATTAATTTAAATCATTAAAAAAACATGATTGTATAAAATAAACTCGTCTTTCGTCTCTCAGTATCTATTGTTGAACAAGCGCCGTCAGTAGTAGATGTGTGACCGCTAGTGGCTATTCATGATCGCTTCCGTGCTTCGGAGGTCACGTAAGGCCGTCGCTCCCAGTTGTGATCGTTAGTCGATAACCCATGTCAAAGGCCCTCGTCCAGCGTAAAATCTTCTGACAATTGAGTTGGACCCTAACTTTATTCAACCAAACCTACAAAATAAGCCACCGGCCAGAAACTCTCAAATTGAGGCACCCAGTGCTTCTAAACGTAAAATTAAAACAACCACTGAAGGATATCCTTTATATCCCATTTTGTTTTTTTAAATTCGTGACCACACCACTGTTGAGCGCGTGCGGCGCGACAGGAAATAAAAACCTGTTTTGTTTTGTTTAAGCTTCAGAAAACAATCGAATTATCATACAAAACATTATTCATACGGGACTTGTGGCGCTGGTATCTGTTGTAGCAATAATATTTATAGTATTTTTATGGCAACATCTTACAAAGTTTAATGTATGTTTCTTCTGTGATTTAATTTAGAGAATTCTATAATATTCGTGACTCAACATTCTTTATTTCCTAACTAGCAACTGTCCGCAGCTTCGTCCGCCTGGTATGTTGCAAAAAAGTAGGCTGAAGTATTCTACACTATAATCTATCTCTGGGCCAAATTTCATTCAGATCCGTTCAGTAGTTTTTGCATGAAAGATCCATGTTTTAAAACGTTGGAAGGAGGAAGTCAAAGTGAATTCAAATTACAGCTAACAAAAACAACATTGTTTAGATCCTCTTCTCATTACATTATTCTTACTAACAACAAACAAAAAATCCAAGCTCATTACATGTACACATTAAAAAAACGCGAGCAGGTACATAAATGACATTAGAGACAAACCAGTTCCATGGCTGGAATAGACCACTTGGACAAACATAGGTGTTTTAATAGCTGGTCTAATGTGGCCGGCTCTCGGCACACATTGGCCACACTAAATTGACATGATATGACAAACAAGACTTATATTTCATTTCCTTTCGAGTCCTGCCGCTAATTCCCACTAGTTAATCGTGCCGGAATATGAGATGGTCTATCTACATATAACTATATAACATTAACAATATTCATATATGTATATTTGCATATTTTAACATTGGTTCGCGGTCACGAAGTTAGAAGCCTTTTGAGTAACCATTAACGGCTCTGAGTGCAATCATTCTCAACACAGTTCATGGTATGTTTCTACAATTCTTATATTTTTCAATCTACCGCCGTTTTGGTTTAATTAAAAAGAAAAACGCTTAAATTAAGAAAAAAGAAGACTGAGGTAGTTGAGATGATATTCCTGATTTGAAATTTCTACATTAAGAGAAATTGCTCCAAATTCTCAGTCCGTGTAGAACAAATTTGTAAAAATTGAATGACTATTAACCATCTGTATAAACCAGTGGATGTAGATCTAGGTTTCCGGGTGTCCTCAATGAAAAACGAACCATGTTAACATGTAGCACCAACTTATTTTTTTTTAGTAAGAATTATTAAGCCAGTTATAAAGTAATATAACGATTCGTTAACATTGGTTCCTGGTTTGATATAAAAAATGGTCATAAAATTTAAACAAAATAATGGTCGAAAAATTAACTTCCGTTTCCTCTATTTCTTATATTATATATTTTTTATTAATAAATATTTTATTTTATGGAGACTCACCTTGTATAACAATAATTCAATATCTATCTTCCTTTCTCCTGTATTTCTACATATTCTTAATCTTTATAGTATGCAATAAAAATATATTTGTTATCAAATTACATTAGCTACGATCAAGTAAAATTTATTTTCCTATATTGAACTTTGCTCGTAAACAAGTAACTTAACTACGTAGTTCAAGTGTATAAATATAAATCTTTGTAGTAAAAGTGGTAAATATTACTATATTGAATTTTAATTAAAAGATAAATATACAAGTGGAATGTCAAAATGGAAGTTCAATCAAAATCTTCCGAGCGATTGGTTCTTCGAGCAGTACCGACCGAATGGCAAAAAGCCTTCTGTTCCATGCTCTGGAAAGCACGTAACCCTCAGCAATAGATGTACTGATTAACAGGCAATTGTAGCCTTCAAGCAGAAAATATTTACATGGGTTGACCACTAGCACCTGCGTCAATCGTAGAGCATACACTCTAGACCTGAAATATTCCTAAGAAGGATTCTACTAATAAATGTGAATGTTTTTGAGAGTGGATGTATGTTTGTTACACTTTCACGCAAAAACTACTGAACAGATCTGAATGAAATCTGGCACAGACATGGATTATAGTCTGGATTAACACATAGACTACTTTTTATCAACAGATTAGGTGGACGAAGCCGCTGATCTAACTAGCCAGTAATAAACATACGCGAAGAAACTGAAAATTATAATTTTATTTATAGGCACTACTTCTAATAGCATAGTTTCAAAGCAAAGAAACATAATAAATAAACATAAAATGATTGTGTTTGAAACATCTAATCGAAAACTCATTTCTCCTACAAATGGTAAACATGTTTCGTCAGATAAATAATTAGTTATTTAATGACCTGAGCGGGTATAAGTGTTAATGTAAACAGGTAGTGGCTTCCAAAGGTAATATTATGGAGATGAGTCGTATCATAGGCGGGATATTATGGGTGTTGTGCAATCATAATTATGTTGCATAATAACGTATAATAACACGATAGATATGTTTATTAATATTTATGGATTTTTTTGTGTATTATAAAGGAAAATTATGTTTGCTCAAACACTTTAGGCTTTATCAAAGAATAATTAATTTTTTTTTTTTATATATTTTGTTCATAAATTTATTAACACACGTAGGGACTTTGTATTGTATAATTTGGACTTTCATTAAATGAGCTTTGGGTTCCTAAGACGAAATAAACTGTTTTCATTCCGTTTCATTTAATTTCGTTTAATTTCATTTCATTATTTTGGATTGCATCAACTTATTCATTGTAAATTACTAAGCACGGGCATCTCTTTACTACGTATTGGTGCACTACACGAATGGAGGAGCCAACCAAAGAATAAAAGTAATTTTTCATGTCACCCGATGGCCTCCGACATGGACAACAATTACGATGTAATATTACCTGTATTAAAATTTCTACATGTCCTTCGAAGCTTAAAAATTCATTAATTTTGAGCCGCAAGTAACCTATCTACCTTACACGCTAAGTGCTGCCTAACTCGATTAATCTTTTAGGTTCGACATAAACTGTTATAAACGATTTTCTTCTTTTCTTCTTCTGAATATTATTTATCATATAAATCTGCTAATACAATTTCATGTACTAAATATATATCAATCATAATTATTCCACTACCTTTATTATTATAGTTCATGTAAAAAATCTGTGATTTTTTTATCTTATCAGCTTGTGATAACCGCGAAGGTTATCAGTCCGTTCTTTCAGACAGCACGGCGTCGAATTCGATTTACGAGAATATAGTGGGTAAAGTATGAGAATTTTTATTTATTACTTTAGGTAAGGATATGGCTACGAGTTGTAATATCTAAGCTTGGGCAAACGACAATAATATCTGATGCTACAGCAATAACAAACACGATGCGAAGTTAGTATAATTGTTACGCAACAAATATTTACTTACAAATTGTATAAAATTCCGCACTCAAAGTCAATGGTTACTTGAATCTCCCCTTAGTACAGATTTTGTATGGGCAGATTGCACATTTGTGTTTTTGCACAATAACTAAGGCGGTAAAAATAATAGAGCCTTGAGACAAATGTCTTTTCTGTCATTTTTCACGACAAACGCTAGTTCAAAAATGTGTGGGAATGATATATAGTGTTTTTGATAGAGGGCCGCACATAGACTAGCATTAATTATACTTAATCAAATTTACTTAACGTTTTAGAGTTAGAGATGTTATGTTTTTATATATTTGCTCAAGTTTTGTATCACAATGCTTTTTTTTGTTACATTATTTTGTGTTTAGACACAGTGTTTGACCTTCTAAGCATAAAAAATCTAATTTAAAAATGCTCAAAACGATGCATGCGACCCGCGGGCCGCGGGTCGCTCACCCCTGGCGTAGAAAAATGCGATGTCTGCTTTTTCGCAATAAACGTCATTCCATATACCGATAACAGAAACGGTGTTCCCATTTGATTACAATGTAAATGTTTTCAAGTCAAGAGTGAATAGACTTTTACTGAGTTAGTGCGCTTTACCATCAAAGACTTCATCGCCACTTACCATCACGTGGGATCGTAGTCAAGCGCTGACTTATTTATGGTAAAAAGGCATTTGTCTAGTGGCGCAGAGGTGTTACAATAGGCAGATCTATACTAAACATCATTCTCTAAGTCCATTATGACACTGTATCATAATTTGTTACTGACTTAAAACAAATGAAACCGTCAAGATGATCATTAAACCATATAAAAATGTAATTAATTATGGCTACTACATATCTTATGCGTTCCTACCGTGCCAAAACAAAAATATAAAACTATAAATGAACTATACGGCGTTCTTGTTTGACAGCAATGTTAATAATTTATTTCGTCATTACAACAGAGTAGTAAGTAGTAAGAAAGTTTGTCTGTACGTACCGACAGAATATTGTTGAAAATTACTGCACGAATTTTCATGCCCTTTTTATCAGTAGACAGGAGTGATTTATGAGCAAAGTTTTGATGTAAGGTTATCTAAAACTAAAGATTTTCTGCATCGAATCATATTCGATGGTCCGGTAGCTTAATTAAGTTACTCATGATCCGAAAACAAGGCATCTGTCACATAAATGTATTTCCCGGATGGGAAACGAACATGAGACTCTTCGATTTATCAAATTATACTATTATCCCGACTGGAGGCTTGAGATAAGCCAACTTTGGAGTTGATGTCCATGATTCCATTTATTCCCATAAAGATATGGCATCTGTCGAATTCCTCGTGAAGCAAGGTGTTTCGAGTATTTGTATAACCTAAGAATAATTGTAGACTATTTCGATATCTTAAAAAATTAAGATCGTCTGTGACATTATCCCAATTATTTAAAGAATTTAGCATATGCTCTTCGATCAATGCTCGAAGTGCATATGCCCAGTTGAACTACTATTAATAGATAGTTCTAAAATAATACCTCTCTGTGCATTTGTTAATATACTTGTATATACCTTGATTTGAACCTCTTAATGGCCCACTATTGAGCATGGCTTCCTCCCCGTTACTGAGGAGGCATAGAGCAACTAGCAGCCCCGCACCGAATTACAAAATGGCTTTATTAATTCGAAAGGCACTAAATAATAGCTGACGATTTTGGTATATAACTATCTTCGTCGTCTTCATCATCATCTCTGATATTATCTGGCTTTTCTTTAACAGGTACAAATTCTACTTATACAATAAATGCGAACGTTAATCAGGATGGACGGTAGTTTGTTATTCCTTCACATAAAAACGGGTCTGAATGAAATTTGGCACGAGTATATATTTGTCGGAGACGGTCATTAGTATAGTTGCTGAACGAAACGCGGCACGATCCCAGATGGCAGCACCGGCATGATGAATG
>DWJZ01009993.1:0-10375 GCA_018249125.1 Asbolis capucinus
CATTGGAGGTATATAAATTTACATAAAAAGGATAAAAAGCAGTGCATACAATTTCCTACCTCCTATAAATTTAATTTTCGACATATTGAACATATCTCTCATTTTTATAATTATGATTTTTGCTACTAGCGGTCACCGATCGAAACAAGCCGCCTGCGTCGCACGAGGATGTAAACTCAAGTTGATAAGTGTGCATGAACTGTATCGCGTTTATTTTTATTTACGGGTAACACCGAGTAAATGAATGGGAACGAATGAATGTATGGCAATTTAAAAAATAGCCAACACTATTCGTGACGCAAAGAAAAGAACAAAAACTGCGAATGAAAAGTGATTTCGGGGTGAAAATTGTAGCCTTTTCATGTGATTTCGTGAATTTGTGTTTGTGCAAAATTCATTGTAGACTGTGTTTGTATAATATTTTTGGAGCAACGTTCCCAAAAAAACGAACCGCTTGGTAGTAATATGAGTAATGTTACCAACCAAAATGGAACAGGTCTAGAGCAGCAGGTCAGTACCTCATGTCCATGTACTTTGTATTGATTTTTCCTATAATGAATGGAAATCCTGTTGCATATTACATTACCAATTATTTATTAAAAGTGCTATCGTTTTTTTTATTCTCCAAATATTCACCAAATGGGTACTAACAATGAAATCTACTTTTACGTGTATTATTTCTAACCAACATGGCGACTTGCTTCTTCTGTACTGTATGATTGATTTTGCTACTCAGCAGCCTTTTGAAACTCCTTTGTGGTTTAAAGCTCCGAAATTTACATTTCTCAACCAACCTGAGAGACTTATCACAAGCTTAATTTCATATTTACTGCTTGTCATTCTTCAGTAATTCACTAAACAATAGTATAACATTTTTTTTATTAGTCACCTATTGTGGATTCACCAACCTTTAATTTTACTGATGTCATAATTTATCATTTTTATCATATATCATGAGTCACTTAATTTTGAAGCATATAGTCATTATAAAACATGTGAAATGTCTGATAAACTACCAATACTTCAAATGAGGTATACCGTAACCAGCAGTTTTACCAGAGTATATAAGTGTTATCAGCATCATTGAAAACATACTTTCAAATTACTGTACAATTTTATTTCTACTGTTAATGCACAGAGTAATCCTTCAGATGGAATAACCTCTTAATGAGTTAACTTGCTTTAATTATCTAAAAATACTATTTACATAGCTCTCCTAAAACTGATTTATAATTGACAGCTTGAACAAAATTAGTTATTATTTTTCTGACTCAAGGACTATTTTTTGCTTTGAAGCCTTTACAGACAGCTGAAAAATTGTAATCTAAAAATTGTATGAATGTTAGTGCAAAAATAATAAATTAATTTATTTAGTTTGCCTAAATAGGCCTCAAATGAATGTAGTTGAAGCTGTTCAAGGAAGTGATAACACTCTTAACCTAAGTATGGTTATGTTGAATTATTAGTCATCCATTATTGTGCATCCACATAATTATAAGATACTGCCCTCGTTTCAATTCTGAAGAACCAGTTGCCAGAAAAAAGTTATTGTGACATAACTGTGTAATTTAATGTAGAGTTTACAAACTTTTAAAGTTGCCATAATAATATTGACTTGATATCCCACTAGAAAAAAGGCATTCTCTGGGATAAAACCTATCCTATAATCAATCTCAGGTGTTAAACTAAAATTATTTCAAGTTTTCTCTAAATCTGTCCAGTGGCTTTTGTATAAGTTGAATAGACAGACAATAAATAAAAAAAACATTTGTCTATCATTAGCTCTCCTGCATTAAAATTTAAAAATAAACATTACCCTGTTAGTTTTATTATTAGTAAATTTTATTAAGGTCAACGTTTTTGATACATTAAGTTTAAAATTAGGAAAAGGTGTCTGCATTAGAAGAGCACGGTAAACTTTATACTAGGCTAGTTTGGTAATGGCCATTACAATTTATATATTATATAAATAAACTAATATAAACAACTATAATTTATATAAACAAACAAATTTAGGTAGTTCAAGACTTGTTAAGTTAAGAGTGTGAGATTTATTGGGTTATCTCAGGACTTATTTAAATTTTTAGATTGATATATGTGGTAAATGTTGAAAGAGAAGTGTGTCATGGTTGTCAAATGGTTTTAGAGATTGGCTATTGGTGCGTAGAAGGTGGATTGAAGCTATTAGCCTTGGTGATAGGGTGTTGGTAGTGTAGGGTAAGCTATCTTAGTAATTAGCATCTTTCTGTTTGATTCAGTTGTAAAATGATTCATCATATTTTGTATGTGGACATGAAAATCCGCTGTGTTGTTTATTAATATGGAATACTTTGTTTTGATTAGCATTCAATTATTAGCTTATTGATAATAGACTATCAATAGTTATATAAATCTTATAAATATCCTTTGTGTGATAGGAATACTTTTAAAGTTGATATTTACATCATTTTTACAAAACTCGCAGTGTGTATACTCACCTGGCACAACCATTGGAAAGTTGATAGCAACTTTCCATAGGGCCCAAAATATTAGTGGATTAAAAATTTAATGAGATAGTTTTATAACAAAACTATGATATTATCATCAACTTTTTATCAAGTACAGAGGACTCAACACCAGTTCAATATAAAAAAAAAACTATTAGACTGTAATATTGACTCAGTTATATTTTGAGCTAATATTGAGCTATATTTTATAGTAGTAAGTCTTTTATAACACTGACTTAGGGAGGATGGTGAGGTTTAGGGATGTGCTCCTTGTGTGTAGTACTCAATAAACAAAGTAGCTACAGTTTTGTTAAAATTATAGATATTGATGGTGGAATGAATAAGTCATGCAATTATAATGTGGTAAGGACTCAAACAGTACATCAGTTTCACTTTCCAGTCAATAGCAATACAATCTGTCATGGGTCAGTGCACTGATCAGGTTACTGCTGTTTATAAATAATAATAGTTTATTTCTGTACAAAACAATATATTTTTATTGTAGTTTTGTCTTATTGAATAACACATGTATTTGAAAGTGGTTACCATACTGTACCTTGTTTCTTCTGCACAAAAAAATATTCTATAAATGCTGATTTAAAAAAAAGTGTTTCTGAAGATGGTACTTCAATGTGTTGTTATTTTATTTTTCAGCTTGCTGGTCTGGACTTGCAGCCTCAGGCTTCTAAGAGTGCTGGCCGCTACATCCCTCCACACCAACGCAGGCAGTTGGAGGGAAAAGCCCAAGGTTGTTCAATGTTCTATCATGATTGTTTTCAGCAAAATGTAGATAGTATAGGTGTCCTTGTTATATATTTAACCATAAAGAGTGATGAGAAACCTGCTTTCTGAGTGCTTGATAAAGTTCTGTGAAATACTGTGATAGTTTTTGCTTCATATTTTAGTATAATATTATTATATTTGCATGGTATTAATATTGCTGTATGGTTAAATCTATTCAAATGTAACACAACATAGTGATATGTCACAACAAATGCTTTTTTCTGAAAATGGCTCATCAAAAGCGAAGCGAGGGCAGTTTCTAGAATAAGACTAACTGGCTGACGATTCTATGAGAGTTACATTATGTAAGATATTGATGGTATCTATGTGATATCTATGGTATTTTCTCATTGGTCGGTTCATTTGTGTGTTTGTTCTCTCTAATGCTCTTTTTGAATATGGAATAGTCTTCATTGTTTAATTGATTGATAATTTTAAGTGATTCTTTTGTTTATTCGATCTACAATTAAAGATTGTTGAAAGGTCAAATTACTAAGCTACATTTACCACATTATAAAATCAATCATTACAAGTTTTTTCTTAAAATTAGTTTTATATTGCAAATATGTGATTTATTATTTCCTTTCTAAAAATTTTGCTTTCTAGATAACGATTTTTTTCTAAATTGGGTAAATATCGCTTCGTAAATTTTTACTTTTAGCCATTAATTGGTTAAATAAGAGAATGCGAGTTAAAGTTATCAAAATTAGATTCACGAATCAAAAGTATATGTCAATTTAATCAAGCCCGTCACGGCACCGAGATTGACTGAAGTGAAGTGACAGCTGTTACTATGTAGTAGTTACTAGTCACTATTTTCGCTTTCCTTGGGTATAGGAAGGTTTATATAGTCATAGTCCGTAGATTTATTTGTCAACCACACCACAAGCCCACTTGTGGGCACTAGCAAAATGTTTGTCACAAGCAGTCACCCATCCTCCGACCGACCACTCCTGCTGTTGGTTACGTATCCGATCACATATGATCGTGTCAACCCGTCGAGCTACGAACGAGAAGCGATGTACTTATCCTTCACCTGTTCCAGCAGAGGAGTCTAAGCGATCCAGCTTAGACAGTCGTCCCAGCGAGCCGCGGGACGCGCGCTCAACATTCGGAGGCAACTCTAGAGGCTACGACCGTGGTCGGCGCGACGACCGCGACCGTGACCGCGACCGTGACTACGATCGCGGCTACGATACGCGATACCCGCGCAGGGACCGCGGTCAGTATCAACACTGTCTTCTACTGAGTTACTTTATACGTATACGTTACACGTATGCTAGGACGACTCGACGACTAACTAACTAACTTTGAAGGACTACGCACGCTAAGATAGCTTGACGAAAACTCATCTCAAGCAGTAAATTGTTATTGGTCGAGAGAAGTCAGTCCCAATCCTGACTCGTAAGAAATAATTTAAAAAATAAGTAGTCGAACAAATTGTGCATATTTCTAGTTGGTATAAGCCTTTATTTATTTTTTCGCACAAAGTTTGTGAAGCTACTGTTAGTACAATTATTTCATTTAAATTTCCACGAGGTGATTGCGCGACTTCAACTACTGTTTATTATTTTAATTGATAAGCAATAAAGTGAATATTTAAATGGCAACATATTAGTTTAATATTATTGTATATGTCGTCGAGTTCGTGTAGGGTGCGCAGTCCTTAATGTTATGCTAAGTGTATGTTAATTCACGTGGCGAATCCAAAGCCAAGAGCATGCGGCGCGTCCGACTACATTTATATGTGCCAATGCCAGTTGTCGGATACGTGCATTTTACATTTAATGCTGTTATTTGTTCTCTGCGACACATTTTATGCATACTATGATACCGAATGCAGGTTTATGTTAGTTTCATACGTAGAATTAGTTATGCTTGACAACAGCCCCATGATGGTAAGAGGCCATGACCGTGGGTGTAACTTTTGTGACACAAGGGAAAGGACAAGGAGAACTCAGAGGACCCCGGGTAGAGGCCAAGGTGATGACGATGTACGCCCATGGTGATGACGTCAACATCTCGGCCACGATTCGAAGATAATGTTTACCATATAATCTTTTCTAGTTTATTTTCTAACATGGTAAATATCTATTCTCTCTTTTCTTGAAGATTTCAACATTAGATATAGGTAGGCGGGGAAACAAAGTTATTTCATTCCTTCACTCTGTCTCCCCTGATTGCTCCCTACACACTACAGTATTAGTAATAAAAGTTTACATTATTGTAAGTCGTAAATAAATCATATATTTAGGGTCCTTGTATTTTTAATGATCTAACAAATAGAATAAGATGACTCAAAGGGGAACTGGGTCTAATTAAGCTTGCAAGATTTGACCTCTACCAACATACGAATATACTAACATACTAATATACAGACATAGACTGCAAATAAAATAAAAGCTTGTAAAAATATAACAATATGATGGTTATATAATACAAGAAAGGTGTTGTTGTATTATAATGTGCATGTTATGTTATTGTGTGTGAAGTGTAAATCTGAAGGAATGTGTGTAAGAAATGTTTCAGGACATAAATGATGTGTATGTCCTTGTAATTATCCCGGGTGTAACTCCCTTTCAACAGAAACACAGCAGTCCAGGGACACCGGGTCGGAGCGAGAAATAGGTATCGTGCGATTGTATCAACATCCTATATTATTATATTATTGCTGTTCCAAACAATGTCACGGTTCACTTAGCTGGCAATTACTTTGTGCAATATATTGCTGGCAATATTTTACACTTGACAATTTTCAGATAATTTTCATCATACTTATTTTTTTACGAATATCAGTTGCATTTGCGCAGCGAGACGAGTTGTGGGAGTTACATGAAGGTTTTATAACGGATGTTATAGAATGACAGAATTAGATTTGAGCATTGAATATATTGCAGAGCTACCATAAACAAGTTGCTAGATGTATAATATAATGTTGCTGTATAGTTCCACGCACTGCAGCATATTGCATTGATATAGCCACATTAGGAGCACCGTCACATTGGAAGGTTCGGCGTAAGATGGTGTGATGTTGTCGGGCAGGTCGTGATTCAGGATATCAAAATGGAGACTCAGATCGCTGGGCTGAGTCGGATCGGTGGGGCGAGCGAGGGGGTGAGCGGGCCGCGCGGGGTGGCGGCGGCGGCGGAGGCGGCGGCGGAGGCGGGGCGGGGCGCGACGGTATCCGCGACCGCGACGTGCGGCGCGACGAGGACTACGAGCCGCCGGCGCCGCGGAACGACCGCTGGAAGGACCCCGAGCCGCGGCCCGAGGAGCGCGGCAGCTCGCGCTGGAGCGACGACGTGCGACGTTCCAGCTCTCGCAGAGACGAGGTCAGTTCCTCGAGAACGAGTCAGCCAGAGTCCTGTGTCGATGTGGTTTGATCACTTTTTCATGAAACTCACCATCTGATAGTAATTTGTGACAAGTAAAATTATTTTATGACTATATATGGTATCTTAGTAAGTAAGTCACTTGTTAAATGCAATATTAGACAATGTTTGTAGGAGGTTATTTGGTAAATTAAATGTTTCTTCTTATTCTTGTCGTAGCTCATGATAAAATAATAAAAATACCATATAGCCATTTTCAATTTTATTGTTACTTTTGTTACATATCGGTAAATATTGTACCAGTCCTTTGTAATTTTATGATTATGATTTTAATAATTAGTATATCATTTTTAATGTAGCATGTTGTTGTCAGAATGATTGGACGATCCCGCTACCTCGCGACGAGCGGCAGGAGTTGGAGCTGTTTGGCACTGGCAACACCGGCATCAACTTCTCCAAATACGAGGATATACCGGTTGAGGCCAGCGGCGACCGCGTACCGGACTACATTACCAGCGTGAGTCTCATTCGTCACACTCATCACCATCACAACTCATAAATACTACACTGCTGGGCTCGGGTCCCCTCTCACAATACGCATCAACAAGCAATAGTCCATCATCCGTTCTGATGTCAGCTGAATCGTACGAAAGTTTTGACAACTTTTCATGTATTCATTTCTCAGCAGCTTCTTATAAACACCTACACACATATATCGGCCCTAAAAAATAAATCGTCTGTTGCCGGTTCCGTGAATGACTTATAATTAACAATATGTAACTGTCATAACACTACAACACATTTTCATCAGTCACCGAGGAGTTATACGTAGGATTCCGATTCGCTCAATTGAATTTATATGACCTATGTTCTACCCCGGAAATTTACTCTACGCCTCTAAAGTTACCAAAATATATTTAATAATTTTCAGTTTGAGGACGTTAACCTGACGGAAATAATGCGTTCGAACATTGCGCTCGCGCGCTACGACAAGCCGACGCCGGTGCAGAAGTACGCCATCCCCATAGTGCTGGGGCGGCGTGACGTCATGGCCTGCGCGCAGACCGGCTCCGGGAAGACGGCCGCCTTCCTCGTGCCCATACTCAACCAGATGTACGAGGCGGGACCCGTCAAACACATGGGGTGAGGACTCTAAATATTCTTTGTTTATATCGTCGTACGTACTAGTAACAGAAATGAAAATGTACTACACATAACAATATGATTTTGTTATTACACTATGGTGGGGTTTGCTTAAAATTGATGGCTGATTTTAAAGATTTCGAAGAAATTTCGTAAGAGTACATTGCAGCATAAGCAGTACATTTGTACATCATATCTTTATATTTATCCTTTGTAATATTTTCCTCTTGTACATAAATAATAAATAAATAAAAATCTGTAACCTATCCCACAGCAATGACAAATGTCTTGGTAAATACCTGAATTGCTTATTATCATCAGCTTAGTAAAGAAAGTAGGTCACAAAAAGAGTCATAAAAGTGGAAATTATGACCATGACGAAAAAATATTTTAGAACATTACAATTCGCGTGAACAATGACAAACTTAGCCCCTAAACTATCTTCAATTTAAATATCGTTCAAGTTAATAGTCACCATATCTGCTGCTCTTCGGCCAATATCTGACAGGTGGAAAATTGAAATTATACTAATAGTTAATCTGTAGTAATGTTATTCTAATAGTTGTTTTGGTAGTATAAATGATAATAATATTTGTTGTACCAGACCGTACAATCGGCGCAAGCAGTACCCGCTGGGCCTGGTGTTGGCGCCTACTCGAGAGCTCGCCACTCAGATATTCGACGAGGCCAGGAAGTTTGCCTACCGCTCCCGGGTTCGACCCTGTGTTGTGTGAGTATCAATTTAACTATATTACTAACGCCTCTGCAGCTTGATTTTATATTCTATTTGCTGCTAAGGTCAATAGAAGAAAAGTAGAAGATCTCCTATTTTATTTTTTATTAATATGTTTTTAGTCGTATTGGTGCACCTTAGAATACAAACCCCAATCTCATGCTGGCCTACCAGGGTTTGTCGAAAGGCGTACAGAAGTCAGCTGCTTGGTGGTAGGGCTTCGCGGAATGATGATTATATTTTTGTGAAGCCCGTCTGGCTGGCTACCACCCTCTTGCTTGAATCAGCCGCAGAACGATGCCTCATGTTCCGGCTGGCAAAAGCCACTTGTCCTCTTTTTCACCTCGTCCTTCAGTCCTCCTCCTCCCCATTCTTCTCTGTCGCCCCTCCTGAAGTGGTATGTTGTTGATGTATCTGGGGTCAGTTGTCAGGCAACGTGTTAATAACACGCTAGCCTGGTGTTATTAATGTCCATGAGCGGCGGTGGTTACTTACCAATAGGTGATCCGTCTGCTCGTTTGCTTGCTTATCACATAAAAATAATAATAACAAGAAATTCATTTGTTTTATATTAATAAGTAAAATAGTAATATGTTAGAAAGACGGTGAGTTTTTGATATGGCGCAGATTACCTATTTGTTTACATATAAGTGAACAAGAATTAGAATCTAAATTGTCGAGTTGAAATGACGGAAAATACACCAAATTTTCTTGCTTGCTTTATTCAAAAATGTAAGTCGCGCGTGTTCATTGATCAAACTTGATTTTGTTATCAAGCTCGCCTACGGTTCGCGCTGATAATGCTGCCTCGCATGTAATGACCAACATAGCACTCTTTTATCATTATGTATTTATTTTATTCTTCTTTTTTCTTAATAGTTCAAAAACAGTAAATCACAGGTAAGCCTAGCTAACCAAGCCTATACTACTAAGTAAAAATATTCAATTAGGGTGCAATTTAATAAATCATGTCATACAGATATGGAGGATCTCCGATAAACGAGCAGTTCCGTGAGTTGGAGCGCGGCTGCCACCTCCTGGTGGCCACGCCGGGCCGGCTGGTGGACATGCTGGTGCGCGGCCGTGTGGCGCTGGACCATTGCCGCCACCTGGTGCTGGACGAGGCCGACCGGATGCTTGACATGGGCTTCGAGCCCCAGATCCGCAAGATAGTCGAGTGCCACACCATGCCCAAGACTGGGGACCGCCAGACACTCATGTTCTCTGCCACCTTTCCCAAGCAGATCCAGGTGCTCGCGCAGGACTTCCTCTTCAACTATGTCTTCCTCGCCGTGGGACGCGTTGGATCCACGTCTGAGAATATCACCCAGAAGGTAATGATATTTTAACTACTCACATTTTATTTTCCATTAAAATACTTTATTGCAGTATTGTAACATTATAAGTTTATTGTACCATAGTTTTTTATACACTATCTTATTAGTAGTAACTGTTTCAAAGTTTGTGATTAGGTAGTTTATTTAGGAATATCATTAGTAATATTCAAGATACTTGTGAACCAATCATTGCAGTAGAGAAGTGTGGTCTGTATGTTAGGGGGCAAGTAAATTTACCAATGACTGCTATAAAAACCTAAGCCAATCTATAAGCGATCAAAAACATATATTATGTTGTGTGTCGCAGGTTGTCTGGGTGGAAGAGTCACAAAAACGTTCATTCTTGTTGGACCTGCTGAACGCGTCCAACTTGCTGCAGCGGTCGCGCCCCGAGGAGGATCAACTCACCCTCGTGTTTGTTGAAACTAAAAAGGGTAAGTGGCAACATTTGGTTTATGACACTTTTTTAATTTAAGTTATGTTGATATACGAGGGCCAAACTGAAAGTTTTTAGAACTGGCCACTTATAAACATTATATTAAAAAAAATAGTTTAAATTTT
>DWJZ01009994.1:0-10375 GCA_018249125.1 Asbolis capucinus
GCCGATAGCGATTACTGCAAGGATCTAGAAATAGAAAAAAACATTTTATATAAAGCCAAACTAGTCCCAGATGAGAGAGAACACTATAGAGTTATTGGTACTACTACTATAAAGAAATGCTTATCTTTGTATACTCTGTACACAGATTCTGCTGTAAAAGTCAATCATTAATGATTATCAATAATTATTATGTTACTCCGTAATACAAATCTTTATACAAAATATGTGTAAGCAGCGATGTAAGTGACCATTATGAACTCTGAGTGCGAAAGATCTAGTCTTTCTAAATTTCTCATGTCATTTCCACTAACAGATCTGGAACAAACACTGCTTGCCATACATGCCATACAGATGTATCTAGCACGGAAGCAATATTAACAAGTACCCATATAAATGTATGGTCCAGTTATAATCACTACTTCGGCCTACAAACCATGTCATTAATATACAACAAAATGGCGGCCTATTGTCATCTGGATGTACTATTTTTCTTGCTTTAACATTGATCGATTTGATAAAGACGTTCTCGAAGTTGTCTTTTAATAATATAAAAACGATTTTCTAGACGATTCAGTTTTTGCAGGCGTCTACTTAAATCTGAAAATAACAATTTCCATTCATCAAATGCTTTGCCATTTCGCAATACAGAAAAAAATAAAAATGTCATTGCCCATTTTGAAATAAAACCGAAAAAAAAACAAGTGTCATTTAGCTACCGTTCAATACCACAGATTAAGTGAAAGTGTCAATCGTTCTTGTTATGTCTGTTTTCTCCTTTTGAATATTCGTAGACCACAAGTAAATAAGTTTTTCCAATGTCTTTACTTAATGACTTCTGGTTGGTTTTCGCTTTCACATATCCTCCTTGTCTTTGATCGGATTTAACGATTTCTTTGATGATTTTTATGGATACTTTAATGAAGCAGTTAAAACATGTGATACTTATTTTTAGAAATTCCTACACGATAATGTTTGCTTTTTTTTTCTTATAACAACTATAATGTTTCTTACCTTAATATATTAATTTTAAAATATTAGTCATTCATAGCTACCCTACGAGATAGACCAGCTTCGAGAACAGTGTGTATTGCGAAGGACTGGAATAAGTTGTCGGTGTTCCCATTCGATTACAATGTAAATGTCTTCAAGTCAAGAGTGAATAGGTTTCTACTAGGTTAGTGCGCTTTACCATCAAAGACTTGATGGCCACTGACCATCAGGTGGGATCGTAGTCAAGCGCTAACTTATTTATGGTAAAAAAAAATTAAATGAAGTTCATTTTTAGCGTGTTCGGTAGGTTCTTAAGTATTCTCATTTAAAAAAAAACAATGGACAGAATGAACTTTTTGAATGTCTTCAAACTCTTTTTTAATGCGATAAAAATGAGCTCTACCCTTCGTACCGGTCTGTTTGAACCCTTATATATTTCCTTTTCTTTGCTTTACATATCTGTGTGCTAAAAACTAAACAAATATGAAAATAATTTTCTCGTTTGTTTCACTTAAACTTCAATATTTCACTTTCTTGACTGACTATAAGTAATTGTTCCCATCGTAAAACCTTGGATTTAACACAAAATGACCCGAACGAATTGTCTCACAAAGAAAACTTTGTTATGAAGACACAAGGTAGATCTATCAAGGATTTCATGACCGTAACTGAAGTCACCAGTCACTCGGTCGTTCTCACGTTTCAACCGTTGGTCGATATCTGCAATTATAATACACTATGCTAATTTTTTTTTCCTTAGAAAAGTTAGCTAATATTATAAATGCGAGTTTTAAGGATGTACAGACGGGTGGATGTTTGTTACTCCTTCACACAAAAACCACTGAACGGATCTGAATGAAATTTAGTACAGGGATAGATTATACTCTGGAATAATACATAGACTATTTTTTATCAACATACCAAGTGGGAGAAGCCGCGGGCGGACTCTAGTTTAATATTATTGTATTTTATTTTGTTAGTATTGTATTTTACGTTATATAGCCAATTATTACACGTAATATTCTACAAATAAAGGCTAACTTTGACCCACTGCTGGCACACTATTGTGCATAGGTCTCTCTTCATACGTACATATCTCATACATACATAAGGAGGCCTTGACCATTCTTCCACTCTGCTCCAAAGCGGATTGGTGGAGATCACACGAGAGACAATACACTTATCGAATGTTAAATATTTGAAATCTACCACTGTTTCAGTATTTCAATAATAAGGCGGGGAAGAAACTATACATCTTTTCAAAATCGTAGGAGTTTTTGTCGCCGTGGAAGATACGTATGCCGTAAACGTAAACCTATGTGTTATTCCAGATTATAATCTATCTCTGTGCCAAATTTCAATCATATCCGTTCAGCAGTTTTTTCGTAAAAGTGTAACAAACATCAAACCTCACAATTTTTCGCATTAAAATATTAGTAGGACTGAAAAGCCTCAGTAATATTTTTTCCTAAATATTTCACGTACAGACAGCTAACATTTACAAAATAATACGTACTTACGATTCCTTATCTCATTAAAATTGCATTAAAAGTAATTACACCTAATGAACACGACGGACGATTTGGAATAATCGATTTCTTTCGGGATACGTGTCGTTTTGGTATCGCAATCTAATTACTTCATCCGAAGTGAAATCGAATGATTTTATTATTCGATTCGCCCACTTTTCCTTTAATTATAGATATGCATTATTGATTGTTGGCGGTGATAGCGTAGTGGTCGACTAGGGCCTGGTCGGCCCTCTACTTGGGGGCTCCGGGTTCGATTTTTAGGGCGCGCACTTCTGACTTTACGGAGCTATGTGCGTTTTAAGAATTTAAATGTCACTCGCTATAACGGTGAAGGAAAACATCGTGAAGAAACCCGCATGCCGGGGAGTTTGCAGAATTCAATGGTGTGTGAAGTCTGCCAATCCGCACTTGGCCAGCGTGGTGGACTAACGTAACCTTCTCATTTAGAGAAGAGACTCGTGCTCAATAGTGGGCCATGTTGGGTTAAGATATTGATGATTATTGATTAATATATAATCAAAGAAGATGAAGAAGATGGTATGAATCGTTATCGGACACAAACAATCGATTTTTTTAATATTTAAAAAGTATGAAGGTAGTATTAGAAGTACACTCTGTGAGAGGAGGAGGAGCGCAGTAGTGGGACAGTTATGACTGGCAATGAAGATGTACATCGATGAGTTCTACTATTTTTATATAGATTCTGTATAACTGATTTAAGTTTAGGACTAAAGCGGCAAACTTCTATTGGACCTAAAAAAATGATAGAACTTTTTATGGAAATGACAACCTAATTTTTATAACAGACTAACGGCCCACCCCGGCTTCGCATGGGTGGACATTTTGTATTTTATATTTTGAAATAAACAAAGAGTAAGCATTTCTCTAAGACTATAACAATTATTTTTACAAATATGTACTAATTCTATAAGATTTTAAATATAAACCTATTTATATAGCCTATGTTACTCGGTGATAATGTAGCATTCTAAAGGTTAAAGAATTTTTGACATCGGATCAGTACTTTTTGAGTTTATTCGTTACAAACATACAAAAATACAAATTTGTTTCTCTTTATTATTGGTGTGGATTGTATATAATTTAGTAGACCTTCTGCCCCAGCTAATAACTGGGTACATTTGTCAGATACGTCCTTGTATTACTATTTTATTATCTTCATTAAATAATAAAGCATTTATATTTCATTTAAGATTAATGACCTGTTAGTGGTTAGTGGGTCCACTCAGTAAAATGTTCTGTGACAACATACATAAAAAAACATATAGACGAATTGAGAACCTTTATTTGAACTCTATAAAAAATGTTGAAAGAAATGTACAATTTTGTGGACAGCCTTACAAACTTTTGAACCAATCTTTTTCGTTTACAATAAATCCCAGCCTTACAAACTTTTGAACCAATCTTTTTCGTTTACCATAAATCCCAGCCTTACAAACTTTTGAACCAATCTTTTTCGTTTACAATAAATCCACATTTATTCTTATAAAACCCACAGATTTAATTTAGATCACTGCTCTAGGTCTTCACAGCTAAGAGAGGCTCGTGTTCAGATCAGAGAGATGTAATATGGATCCAAGCCCATAGTCAATAGGTCAATAAATATGGACTCACCAGCTCAATAATCCGGAGACCGATGCACCAGTTCCGCTTCAGAATCGCCGCGGCCCTGTGGTCCCGGTCGCTAGCCGAGCCCTCTTCGGCCTTCTTGGCCTGGGCCTCCGCCTCCCTGTCGCCCGCCGACATGGCCCACACCACTCGCGGTCCGCCCCCGTGATCTAATACCTGAGGAAGAGGAATTAAAAATGTCAACTTTTAATTTGAAGCAAATTTCTACTCCCAACTCCCATTTTTAGAATTTCGGCAAGACTGCGTTTGCTGGTTCAACACGTAATTAAGATGAAGGTTTTAATAGTACAACATTTTTAACACATCTACACTTTTATGTGCATAAATAACATACCTGGATTAATAAAGCATTATATAAGTACGATATTTGATTTTACTTTGGACTGACTCAAAAATGTACAGATTTAGTGACTTTGGAGTGGCTCAAAAACGCTAATATCTGTGTATTAATAAAACTAATTAGTAAAACAGATATAAAGCGTGACATCCATCGTGCGCTGTGCATCGTGCGCATACATAACTCAAGAAATGCCAATCACTGGAACGGAACGCACGCAGCTACTTTCCAATAGTGGACGTAAAATATTTACGAGATTTACTACTCATTTAGGAGCTTTCCAAATTGACTTAGCTGCACAGAGTCAATGAGTTTTGATTCTTTCACGCGAAAAGTACTGAACGGAATGGAACGGAACGAAATGGAGTACTTTTTTTTAATTTATTTAGGGAGTACCTCTTTACATTTATTTTAATTAGTTTAATTAGTATGTAAATATTTTATTTTAATTATTAATTTATTTAACAAAACAGTTGTACAATATCAAATGGTCTACATTCTACTTAACTGTAGGAAACTTTGTCGGCAGTATATGGTGGTTCTTGGGGTTCAGCTACAACTTAAAGATTAAGAAATTAAATCCCTCGTTAAATTTATGAACTTCCCAGTTGTTATTGTTAAGAAACAGTCGTTAAGCCTTGTCGAAAGACTTCGTATAAAAACCCTTTGATCGGCCGCTGACAGCTTCAACAAATCGCGCTGGAGTAACGTTAGTGTAGGCCTACTCAGTCATGAGGAGATACTCATTAATGGGCCATGGAAATTGTTTTCCACACTTCAATCCTCTGCTTGGCGTTATGAGTATTTTTTGTGTATTATTGTTACATTAATTTTGTTTTATTGAGTTTCATTCAGGAGGCCGTTCTTTGGGAATTGTTTTTTTCGGCCTGCTGATTTATTTGTGACCCTGTCGACTCGACAAATCCCAATTTTGTTTCTCGGCCCGGGCATATATTTATATCACATAATAAAAAAATCATGTTAAAATTCGTACAAGAAAATAATATAGAATCGTGATATTAGTAGAGTACTAGTGGTGCAGAAAAATATGGCGTCTTTTTCCGCAATTAACGTGAGGGACATTTTTGACCTAGTGTTTAAAGTGAACGAAAACAGAAAAGGTATGTCTTGAGGCCTTGTTCGAATAACATATCTGTCTTACTCTACCTCTGTCCATTGGATCGTCTCTACTGCACACCGGATCAGTATAGTGGAGGAGTTTCTACGCGTCAATGTCGAGACCAAAGCCGTGTCTTGTAGTGGACAATTATTGACTGGTTCCAGAGGACTTAGACAACTTTAGCATGGAGTTCGTGTTGTCTGACACCATAAGACAAAGTTTGTTTACAGCCCCGTGTGGTGGTTTGTGGCGGGTAGTCTTGGGTGGTTAGAAATATAAAAATTGTAAATAAAAAAAAAATAAAGAATAACTTAAAGTATTTCGCTTAATAAAGTAAAATTGGATTTTGCAAATTTATCACGACGTTACAATGTTGATCAAAATACATTTCGCATTTTCCTCATTCAGTGATTTTCATGAAAATTACGCGATCTTCAGAAATGTACATAAACTTCACGACTATTACATAAATATAAAGTCAATATAAACCGTTTTTCAATGCGCATTTAACAATAGTTTTACAATTTACAAAAAAAAAATGAGATTTGAGGATATGCCTATTGCCTACTGCCTATTTTGATGTAGTTCTAGACAGGTAACTTGTAAATATTGAATAACTGTTACAACATATTCTAATGAAGTAAAAAGACTGAATTTAAACTCAGAGTGTAGTAATTAAATAACCTACTTGTACGATAAAAAGCTAAAAGCGCATCTAGACATCAAAATTTCATTACTTAAGTAAACATTGACCATTAAAGTTGTTCCCAATACAAATTACATTCTTAGGAGTGTTCCTATGCATTGTTGAGTCACGTAGGTAAATAACATAAAATGTCATAATTACTATGACGTTTACCGTAATTAATTAATATTTTATTTAAGTAGCCTTATAGCAAAGAAAATAAATCATGTTAAAAGTTACTTAAAATATTTTTGATTTATTTTTGTTTTGATATATAACATTTTGTAGTGGTAGTAATAAAAAATATATATTTACTTAATTTATTTAATACAAAAAATAAAATCGCATCTCACCAAAATAAATTACAATTTCCAAAGGACGAAAAATTGTTGGCACTTCAGAATCACTCAGCTGTTAATGTTTGTAAAACAACACAAGATTCGAATTTGGAAGCGCGTTTGGCGGGCTTGCGATGACAACGGGTGCGTCGGGCGTGCGTCGCGGAGAGACTACCAGTGAATTCTCGAATGCTACAACTCAACGCTTCATCAGTTTACGACCTATGACTACACTCGCAGGTTCCCCTACATCACCCTTACGTCACACGAGGCGGGAAACACCACAGGTCACGAAAAAATGGCCGTTTTACTATAAAGCGTAAAGCTATATATTTAAATAGCTTACGTCTATTTAAACACACTTTTATTAAGGGAAAGGAAAATTTAACCCTGTTCGTACAAATCCTTAAAAATGGCTGTAAAAATAAAATATTTTCGTAGTATGAAATCGTGTTTTTATTTTTTTACTATTGTTAAACTTGTTTATACACATAATATTGCAAGCTGTAGCATAGAGAAGTATATCCAACTTTTCGACTTGATGGCCATTTCTCCAAGAATTTAGTTTCATAACATATAAGATAACATATAGGATATATTCATAGGAGTATCGATTTTTCTGACGAATCATATCCAAATTATAGTCCACAATTTGTATGCAAATATTAAAAATATTTTTTTAATAACAAAAGTAAAGTGAAATTAAAAAAAACCAAAATATTTTCTTTTGTTTTTCAAAAAAATAACGCCCGCCCTAAAACTCCAACTATTTGAGGCAGACTGGATCTTGTCTGTCCTAACATGCCGTTTTTAGGGCCGTTTGTTGACCGGAACCTCATAGAATGTATACCTAAGTCAGAGGCTAAGCATTTGTGTAGACCAAGGGTGCGCACGAGCCGCGGGACACATGCAGTCGGTATGCCATTGCGGTGTGGCCCACACAAACCCAATTTGCACACCGCAACGTAACATTTTATGTCATCTTCTTGACGACGCGACGAATTTTGTAGTACGATAAGAAAAAGGTTTCCGGCCCATGCTGCACACCATAACATCATCGAAGCACATGATGTAATATTTACCCCAAATACCTACAGTAGTAGATGCTTGCAATATTAAGTTGCATTACTTGCACAAAATACCACAAGTTATAAAATCTTAAGTTACATAAAGTACTTACCATCTAAGACTACTTCGCCACTTGTCGTCAGGTGGGATTATAGTCAGGCATTAACTTATAACATAAAAAATATGGTTAAAGACACGAAAAGATTGAAACGCATTCAAATCAGATCAGCCGTTTTTAAGGTTAGAGTGCACAGAGACAGACGAACCGAACTTGTTTTGGTTTATATTCTATACCAATCTGGGCGCACGGTAGAGCCCTCGCCAAGTCGAGCAAAAGTTCTCTAAGTAGTTCAGGCCATTTCCGACTTCTCTATAACTTTGTTATGGATAAAACGATAATCAGAAACGAAGCAGGTATTGCACAAACACTATATTCCAAATTTAAAAATCCAAAGTGTGTTTTAAAAACATAGATATTAAAACGTATGTTATATATGTATGTTTGTTTATATTTCCCGCGGTTTGTTTTATGATCATGGAAATGGCGGTTATACTTTTTAACCGAGATGACATTTTGCATAACTTTATTTAAATAGATATATATTCGTGTATATTTTAAATAAGTGGTACTTAACTCCAGGCCCGCGGGCCATAGTATGGCTAATGGATGCTAAATGGCCCGTGCTAGCAAGTTTCTAGAACTTTATTATTATGCAAGTGTTGGGAGTAACTGTCAGTGGCACGCAGCAAAAATATGCCTTCTCAGTTTGACCCGACTGTCTAAAAGGTTTGAACAGCCTTGATGAATGTTTGTTACTCCATCACGCAAAAAGTACTGAACGGATCGAAATGAAATTGGGAATAGAGATAGATTATAGTCTGGAATAACACAGGCTACTTTTTATCAATATACAAGTAGGTACCACACAGGCGAAGCCGCAGGCGGAGTCTAGTTAATCATGATGATGTAGCAAACAATACATACCCAAAAATTTCAGTAACTTACCTATGTACGTGTCAATAAAGAATATGAAATAGATAACTGGAATAAAGAATGCATTATCATTTTGTGTTGAAACCAAATGTTTGTGCACAACTCGTTCTTTATGTTCAGCACGCCCCGAAAAGAATATTCTTGGTCTATGGTAACATACGTGCCTAATCATTCTTTTTTTTTTAATTTACAACCTTACCTCTACAAAGACAATACATTTATTGTCATTGGTTTACGAAAACTTTAGTATCTACGGGCGCAGCTGGAAGGAGCTGCCCGTCCTAAAAAACCACCGCGGTTACGTGGAACAGTTTTCATCCCCCATTAACGTCCGCCCCCCCCCCCCTCCGCTCTCAAATCCTAATTTCAAAAGAAAGCCTACATTGTTAAAAATCTTTCTTAATATGTCATGTCAAACTTTCATAGAAACTTTTTTACCCTATTTCCACCCTTAAAACCTTTTTCTTCTATTCTATTCTCTCTTAGACTCAAGGCCTCCGTTAAGGCTTAGCGTTTGGCATTTGATAACTAATACCTGGACTGCTGTACGTGCTCTGAAGCACGGAAACAGAGTTTTTTTACATCACCAATCATTGACTTATTCATCCGTTAAGGTTAAAATTGTAATCCTTTATCGATTTAAAGCACTTTATATTTTCTTGCGAGGTCCAGCTGGAGGGCACGAAGATAAAAAGCCATAAGTGGCTGTATAAAACTGATCCACTTTTTCACAACCTAGTAACAAGCTTACCCAATAAATTACGTTAATTTACAATGTTACTGTACATGCCCAATAAGTAAATAGTAATAATAAAAGATAATTAAAAGTATTTTACTTAAAATTAATATACTAAAATTTATATTTTAATATGATTCAAATTAACGTCAAAACAACGAATACTCAAATATCCGGTATATCTATGGATGTGCTCGGGTTAAATAAATGTTTTTAATTTAAAAATATCTGTTTTTGGCATTGGCGCGAGGACATTCAGCCACGGAAGTGTTTTTTATTCGAGAGCATAGAAACATAATGATTGAAATAGAATATAAATATTATGTTAGCGTAATAAATTGAGATTATGCAAACAGAGGACTATTAAAATAATTTGTGTATACGTGATTATTTGCAGTTTTAGTCTGTTTAAATTTTCTAATTGTTTTTATATATCTGTGCAAATTTAAGTAGAACCGCTATTACTTATTTTAGCTTTGTTTGAGCTGTAGTAGATTCGAATTTTAAAAACGTCGCCAAAGATCATGGTTTGCCCAGATCATCATAGCAACTCACAACTGTCACATTGCTATAGGTCTTCTTCTATATGTATATATGTCTTCTATATATATATGGATATGTGATTAGTCGATGTCACCTTCGAGACACACCTTCGACCGAGACCACACCTTCGAGAACTTCATAAGAATCTCTTATGGGTGCAGGTTTTCTCACGATTTCCTTCATGGGAGCAAGTGATAATTTGTAACTACCAAACTTTAAATTTTAGAGGTATGTCCAGGATTAGAACAAACTCCTTTCCGTTATTAAAAACGTCAGGTTAGGCCAAGGTTGCTCAACCCCAGGCCCGCGGTGTATAATGTCGCCCGCGGACGAATTTTAAATGGCCCATGCAAGTATGTTTTTAGAACTTTTTTATTACGCAAGT
>DWJZ01009995.1:0-10374 GCA_018249125.1 Asbolis capucinus
GGAGGAGAGGAGAACCTTATGACAGGGGATCATGGAACATACTCCACCACGCTGCTCCAAAGCGTTTAGTGGAGGTCAGTCAGCAGAGCGTCGGTAGTCGGGCGGGCTACAGTTTGTATAAGTTAGTCTGGTTAACTAGATGTTTTGTGATGAATTGGAATTTCCAATGAATACTGAAAGGGACCATCCTGCCCTTACACATATATTTATTTTTATGCAGGATTCTCCAGAAGCCAACCTGCCAAACTATGCCGGACCACAGTCCTTCCCAGGCACAGACTCTGGAGCCCCAAGTCCAGATTCCTGTAGCTTCCAACCAGCTGCTGCTAGATACCGACTGAATGAACAACGTAAGTGATAAAAATCGAAGTATCTCGAAGCCATTGGGGTGGGTAAAAACGCAGTGACAGCCTTATGGTTTTAACAGTGGTCTTACGAATGCGAGGTCTCAATACTGCACTTGTAATACGAACATATTATACGGTCAGTAATTATCAGTATTTAGCGCTTGCTTCGATGTAAGAAAAACTCGCGAGGAACCTTCTCGAAGGTGTGTGAAGTCTACCAATCCGTACTTGGCTAGCATGGACTATGTCCTTGATACATGTCATTGTGAGGGGAGGATCTTGATTTTTTATAAGGCGATTATTAGATCTTATTAACAAGTCACCAATTTGTTACTTGATCAATATTTTTTATTGGATAAAGTATTATTGATCAATGAAAGTTGATCAAAATAAATAATGAAAAAATACATATACACTTTTTTCTTGCGTGAATAGTCGTCGCTCTTATAGAAAAAGTTATTAAAAAATTTTCAGTTTAATATTATACAAAAAGTTATCAAAATGTTCAATACATTTTAATGATAGAAAAAAATATATAAATTGTAATAACGAAATTATACTTTAATTTTTAGGTATAAAATTGCTAACAGCGATAAACCAAATAGTCCAACAGCGGGCTGAGCTAGAAACAAATAGAACGACGCTCTCGAGCCTTCTAGAAGAACTGAGAAAAAAGCTCAAGAGACGAATCGAAGAATGCCATATTGATAAAAAGGAAAAAATGAAGGTAGAGTTTTACTTTAGGTCATCTAAGTGTTGGTTAAAAACAACATATGTTAAATACTTTAATTTTTTTTAATAAAAAGGAATATTTTTCGCCATTCTGTGACGTTATGGCCACCATCATGATCAATTATCAATTTATACTGTCTAATTAAAAGTATTTAGCACAAACATAAATTTGCATTATATTTGATAGACGGAGCAGTACACTAGAATGATGACAATAAATAAAATGAGCGGGCATTAAGAGCTAAGTTCGTATTAAAAGTTTATATTGTATAATTCAAATTCGAATATTTTTTTTGTGTTGATTCTTTCAGTATTTTTTTCAAACCGTACCGGTGTCACAATGTGTATGACGTCACAAGTCTCTGAAAAAAAATTCCTTTTAAACATAAAAAAATAGATATTATATGTCCAAACTTTTTAGGCATTGAAGCAAGCTAACCTACGCCTGGAGAAAGAGAAATTTAGCATCGTGACAGAGCTGGAACATCTTAAACGGCACCTGGAAAAAGAAGAGGCTCACCATTTGCAGCACGCGAGAACTGCTGTAGTACAAGTATTTTTTTTAATTTAGCCGTTTTCATTCGCTATTGAACACGGGTTTTTCCTCATATTAAGGAGGCCTAGAGCATTCTCCACCATGGCAATGAAAATTGCACCAGCGCGACCAACCCAAGAATCGGGAGTTTTTATGTCGCCCTAAAGCCTCTGACACGGCTCAAACATTGTTATGTAACGATAATTCCACAGCTTTACGTGCCCTCCGAAGCATGGATACTTTTTGCCGCTAGCGGTAGCCCGTCTTCAACTGACCGTGTCTGCTGTTGCTTTACTTTGTCTATCGCTTACAGTCGAAGCAAACCGCCAGGCCCTAAACGTTTCAAAAGCGCTTTTTAAACTTTGCGTGCTTAAAATCTTTGGTTACACACTAAAAAACTATTTTTTAAACAGGCAATACAAGGCGTAACAAAGATGGCGCCAAGCGATCAGTTGTTCACTCCATGTTCGGTGTCTGAACTTCCCAATATCGTCAGTAGGAACGTTGCTAAAAATGCACCGTCCAGGATTGTAAGTGCATTTTAATTTTGTCATTAAACTAGGGCCCTCCCGCGGCTTCGCTCGCGAGGTTGACGAAAAGTAGCATGTGTTACTCCAAACTACAATTTTTCTCTGCTAAATTTCATTCACGTCCAGTAGGTTTGCGTAAAAGAGGAACAAATATCCATCCTTCCTCACAAACTGTTGTATTAATAATATTAGTAAGCTAAATATTTTTCATCTAACTACTGAGATAATCTCGTAGCAATAGAAGCTATTCGTATTGAGGCGGAATATAAACCCCAATCCAATGCTGGTCTACCAGAGTGTCATAAAAGACGTACAGAAATTAGCTGGTTAGTTTTAGGGCGAGCGAGAGGATTGTTATCTTTTTGTGAAGCCCGTCTGGCTAGCTACCACCCTCTTGCATGAATCAGCCGCCAAACGATTCGTCGTGTTCCGGCTGCGGGCTTGAGAGTCAATTCTTCTCCTTTCTCTCCGTCCGTCTGTCATCTTCCATCAGTCATTGTGTGCTCGTTTGCCGCTTATTACATAAAGCAAAAAACAGTTCTTCAAACTTTTGCTTGAAATAAGTTAGTACCTTATATTTTTAAACGGGTACTCACGATCTGTTTATTATTATACCGGTATTTCGATCAAGTTGCATGGGTCATGGTCACGGAAACTTGCCTTTAAAACCTGTAATACGTGAAATGTCATGCAGCAGCATGACAGCAAGCGATGGTGAATATTATGGTTATTAGCATTTCTTTTATCTGGCGTAGAACATTCTATATCTTGTAGAATATATCCTCGAACATTAGCCAGATTTATAAGAAAAAGGGAGAGGCTATGCTGGAATTTGCGAGTCACCCATCCTCTATAAGGCGTGTCATTATTTTTATTGTTCTACAGGCAGACAACAAATTGGCAGCGGCCAGGCTGATGCGCGACATAGCCGAGTTGAGGCAACGAGTCGCCCAGGTGGAAGCACGGCTAGCTAATGAATTGAAGGTGATTAAAATATTTTTGTAGGTCTATCTTCGCAGGCCAGTTTACTAAAGTCATAAATCTTCAATCATTCAAAATCATTCAAATTTAAATCTATTTTATCAATGTATAATTTATAATGCTGCACCAATTCGGGCGAAACAGATTGGTAAGCACGATTCCGTGTAAGGGGGGTGTGTCCACCGACTACCTAACTGCTAAACAGCTTTTATGTGCCGCCTGCATGATTTTGGGTATAGCTTGATGATTGCTGTTTATATATAGGAAGGAGCGTTCACCTGCTCCGCAGAACGACGTAGCATGAAAACACTGAAGATATCTTGCCACTAACGGTCACGCATCCTCCTATATACCGCACCCGCTGTTGCTTAACTGGCTTGTTTACTTCGGATCGACAAGCCGCTGGGTTATGAACGCCAGAAATTATTTCTAATATTACTAACATTGAAAGTAGGGAATTGGATCATCATTGGAATCCATAACTGTCCCACTCGGCTCTGGTTTCATTCACGTCACGAGTAGCTCACAACACTTACGGGTTAATAGACTTCATACAACTTCGAGTACTTTATAACTCTCACGAGCGCAAGTTTCCTCACGATGTTTCCCTTCACCAAAGCAAGTGACATTTAACTTGCAATATGCAGAAATCTTTTGATAATTTGCGGCGCGCACATTCCTAGGTCTTCACGTTTGAACCAACGTACAAATCATTAGATTATGCTTAGAATAGAATTAGTTAAAAAATAATATATCAGTGTATTTCCAGCGTAAACGGCAGGCTGAGGTCGACATTGTGCGACTGAGGCGCGAGCTTTCCACCACTAAAAGCTGTGTGGCTTCCCTCCGCATCGCGGCGCCACCTATGCGAAAACAATGTTCGAAATTTGCCTAAAAAATAAATTCTAATTTCGAACTCGCCTCGCATTGAACTCATATTGTTTTTCTGAATAATATGTTTTTTAATTGTGTGTTATATGTGTAATTATTAATTTGTGTTTTAATTATATACAGGTTATATTTTTGTAAATCACCGATAAGTATCAATTTAATTAGTAAATATTTTGTTTTTTGTTGTCCATAGATAAAAGATATTTGATGAAAATTATTAAGTCTGTGACTTTTTGTTAAGAAAAATTACCTAAAACAATATTTTTTAGATTTCTCATCTGATTGTTTTTTATCAGTTCCTTTGTTCGGCTCAACAACGGTAAGATTTTAATGAATTTTCAATAATGTATTCTTATGAGCGAATAGTAATTCGATTATATCACCTGCATTATTTTCCATTTGGTCCTAAGTATTTAATTTAGTTTTTCAGAGCCGTCTATTTTTGTCACTCAGTCAAACGTTGCGTAGGTCGACTATCAATCGAGTTAAACATGTGAATCTTCTCTAAGGCGATATTGTCGACGAAAAAACAGGTGTTTTCAACGACATAGCTTACGTGACCCAACTGGCATATATTTAAAATATTAATCCATAGAAAAATACGTCTTCGATTCCATAATCGATTAAATGATCATATATTATACATCGAACATGATGAACCGAATAATATCGATTAAGAAGGAATAATTGGACCTTTTAAGCGAAAGGGATCCAATCCACATGAGAAAAAATGATTTTATTGTACCATGATAATATATTGTTTTTATTTATCGTTCTTTCCTTTTTTTTAAACTGATTGAAAGTATTGGTGTAAAGAATAATTTTGGTACAATGAAATCATTTTTGACCATGATGTGGATTGGATCCTTGTCGCTTATCTGCGTCTAATTTTGAATTGGCCAATTACGCGCGCGTTACTTTGACGTTGACTCTTACCCTTGCGAATTGACAGATTTTTTGCGTCGTAGAAAACAATGCATATTATCTAGTAGCTATGTCGTTGAATATATACAAAATCTTATAAAAAATGCATGTCGTACATTCATAAATAACCCTAACTTTTAATTTGTTAGTAAGCTACCTAAAATAATAAAATAAAAAACAAAAAATGTGGTTTTATTATTGACATATTATTTTGTTCCCAAATATAGATTAAATATTAAGTGAATATTGATCACACTACAATGTGAACTCATTGTGAACGGAAGTAGTATAGTGTTCTGTGGAAGATGTCTCAAACAGAATGAGTTCCTAGATTATCTCCTTCTTAATTATGTCATCGATGTCTACACAGATCCTACATAGATCTTTTCCACTAATTCTGTATTTTAATACCAGCCATTCGCTTTAGCGAAACCAAGTGTTTTACAGAATAAGTGTAATTATTACTTATAGTATACCTTAAATCTTGATAA
This sequence comes from Asbolis capucinus, assembly GCA_018249125.1. Taxonomy (NCBI): domain Eukaryota; kingdom Metazoa; phylum Arthropoda; class Insecta; order Lepidoptera; family Hesperiidae; genus Asbolis; species Asbolis capucinus. The sequence continues at coordinate 5,432 of DWJZ01009995.1, forward strand.
CAATATATTTTATAAAAATTAAACAATTATTCGTTTTAAAAATGTTTTATTATGCTTACAAGAATATTGCATAAAGTACGTTATACACCTTCCATATTACCGCCAATATTTTTACCATAGACAAAACAGTATACAGACCATAACAAAACAAAAAAATAAAATCGTTGCTACACGCCATTACTTAATTAAAATTTGGAATTGGACTATTTACCATGTGTCAAATAATGTGCTTGAAAAGACCGTTTTCCTTTGAAAGTTCTCAAACATACATCGCATTGATAAACTGGTTGACCTGTGTGCGTTTTCTGTATTTCAATCGTATCCTTGCTAGTCTTGTCTTTGGGTGCAGTATTTTGTTTGTCCCCATGTACGGTGATGGTATGGTGTTCCAGATGCTGAGCTACGATATACTTTTTAGGGCACAAACTGCATTGATATTTTTGCTGTCGCGCCCTCGACGTCACTTCCGTTTTTGACAGCCGAACTGAACGTTTTAGCAAGCAGGGAATCCTGTTGGGAATTTTTAAGTATATTTTTAAATTATCCTCAGAATATGGAGTCAGTTTTGTTTACAGATATCTAACAAATTAATATAGATAGCCGATAAAACTGAAACTACGATTATATTGAAAAATAATAATCATGAATCATTAGTGTAGGGATTTTTAATACATTTATGAACATAAATTGTCTTGTCAACTATCTTTAAAATAAGAAACGGCGTTAGAAACTGGACAGCATAGACTAATAACAAACTTTTATAAGTTTAAATAATTTTCGTGCATTCATAATTCATTAATACTAATTCATATATCCTACAAAAATCCTACTCATATTATAAAACCAAAAGTTTGTTAAGATGGATGTTTGTTATTCTTTCACGTCAAAACTATTGAACATCCAAATTATGAAAGGAACAGAGTGAATTAACATATGCTACTCTTTATCATCATACCACGCGGGTGAAGCCGCGGGTGGATCCTAGCGTATCAATAAAACAAAACAAAATCAGTACCCGCTCCGTCCTCTCAAATCTGCCGTAGTTGTCTTGGAATTCAACGCCAATCGTTCTCTCATTACATTTGGTGCCGTTTTTGTTTTACGCCGATCGCCGGTCCTAACTTCCCGCTTCTTTTTGCACCGTGAACATATAAACTCCTTGAAGCCTTCGAATGGAACTATCATTGGATACCGCTGCTTACACGTCAAGCATGTAAGAATTATTCTTTTTACCGCGCTATTATTTGGTTCACTGCCTCGGCGATCACGTCGAATTTCGCGCCTTTTCGACACGTCTATGGTTTTCGACTTCCTTTTCCGCAGTTTGACAATTTCTTTTACGCGGTTTACTGTTCTGTCATCGTTCCTGAGCTTTGTTTGCTGACGTATGTACCCTTCGCCAGTACCCAGTTGGGAGTGTTTCGATGAATCTAAAAGTTATGAATGTTTTTCAGGCTGGGTCGAATTATTGAAAATTTAAACCATTTCGTTTGATTTGATGCAATTACTATTGATAAAACGCACTGGATTTATTTTCATTAGTTGATGAAAGTCTGTATGATATATTATTTTCAGGACTACACTAAGTATACATATATCCATGTGAAAAATACTAGTGCCTGCATCCTGCATTTGGTGTAAGGACTGATTTAGCGACCAATAAAAATATGCCATGATAATGAAGTGACTGAGTTATCGACCAGTAAAAATGCGCAGCATAATAAAATCGCTGGATTATCGACCAATAAAAACGCGCAGCATAATAAAGTAACTGGGTTATCGACCAGTAAAACGTGCAGGATAATAAAGTAACTGGGTTATCAACCAATAAAACGCGCAGGATAATAAAGTCACTAGGTTATCGACTAATAAAACGCGCAGGATAATAAAGTCACTGAGTTATCAAACCAATAAAAATGCGCAGGAAAATAAAGTCATTGAGTCATCAAACCAATAATAACGCACAGTATAATAAAGTCATTAAGTCATCAAACCAATAAAAACGCGCAGAATAATAAAGTTATCGACCAGTAAAAACATGCCAATATAATAAAGTCACTGAGATACCGACCAACAAAAATATGCCATGATAATGAAGTGACAATTACAAGAATAACAAAGCTAATATAGGAATAAAATTATCAAACTAACATTCACTGCGGTGTTTAATGAAAGCGTCGTGCACTAGTGATCGAAAACGATGAATATTTCTAAGTTGACGCACACAATGCTCGCAGATAAGGCAATCCGATGTTTGTACCTGAAAAATACTTATTAAATATCTTGAAAATCCCCATATTTTATTTATCCTCCTTATTTCTCTGCAATATGCCCTCTAGCGGTGTGTTGGTGGGGTGTTTAATCACCGTTGGAACTTCAACACCGCCCTACATATTTTGCAAACGCAAACCAATGACGAATATTTTGCAATAATTGTAAGTAGAACGTAAATTTGTATAACGTGGCAAATTCATCGAATTGGGCCCCAAAAAAACTTGTCACTTTGTAATTTTAATAATGGCTGGTTTCTTAATATAATATTGTGTCCATTTTAGTTAAGCCCCAAATTTTCAAAAGCTCTAGTTTATGAAAAAAATATTGTTTAATGTTACCCAGATTTTATTTTAATATTTTTGTTCTTAATTTTTGTCACTTGTTAGTTGCAGCCTCTCGTGTCTAGGGCCCAGTCAGGCCCAGGGCCCTTCAGGCCGGTACCCCGAGGCATTTAGCAAACCTTGCCACTCTACATAGTTACGCCACAAATTGGCGCTAGTTTCGTTGCAAATGTATCAACCAGCGAGCGAAAAGCAAAAGATCACGTTTCCTATATGTTTTTGACATATAGCGATCGGTAACAATAGTACAGCCGTTGTATAGCAATTAACCTTATCATCTCAACTCATCAAGGCCCACTATTGAGCACGGGTCTCTCCTCTGAATGAGAAGGTTAAAGCCATAGTCCACCACGCTGGTCAAGTACGGATTGGCAGACACATCTTTGAGTTTTGCAAACTCCCCGGCATGCACGTTTCCTCACGATGTTTTCCTTCACCGTTACAGTGAGTGACATTTAAATGCTTAAAACACACATAACTCCGAAAAGTCAGAAGTGCGTGCTCTGGGATCCAAACACGGACCCAGTAGGAGGCCAAATTCTTAACTACTAGGCAATTAAGCTACGAGGTAATTGGTCACCAAAGAAACAAAGTGAACAGCTTAAAACCATTGATGGCCCATAAATGACCACGGTCCTCTCCTTATACTTACGAGGCGTTAAGTATATTTCGACACGCTGCTACAATGTGGACTGGTGGCGGATGCAGTGGCCAAGTCAAGTTTCGGAAATTATCATCGGAAGGCCACCGATGTGGGTCAAGGGCGACAACTGGGACCAACTTAGCCCTCTGAAGCAGGGATGCGCTCTTGAAATTGCCATAACTGGTAACTTTTCATATCGACCTCAGCTAACAAGCCGTCAAACTGAACTTTAATAGAGTGCATTTTTTTACCATAAATAAGTAAGCGCTAGACTACGATCCCACCTAATGGTAAGTGGCGATGAATTCTTGGATGGTAAAGCGCACTAACTTAGTAGAAGCCTATTCAACTTGACTTACCATCAGATGGGATCGTCAAGCGCTAACTTATTTATGGTAAAAAAAAATTGAAGATATTGTAACTGGACAGGAACACCGACGCCGTCAACTTATCCAAGTCCTTCAGGGTACGCGTGTTAAAATTAATAAGTAAAAACATTACCCTAACGCCAAAGCAATCGTACAATAACTGGTCGTATCTTTCTTCAATCCCTTCGCATATATACGTCTCGTTGAAGCTCCTCAGGTCGGAATCCCCGGCGCATAGCTTGCAACACAGATAAGTGACGCAGCCATCTCCCGAGGCATGTGCGTTGATAGTCATTGCAAAGGAATCCTAGACAATGTCGGTTTAATTTAATATGTTATCGAGAACCTATTATTTTAACCTGACAACGAAGTTATGGGTTATTTATTGAATTGTTGTACTTTTTTTACTGTATTATTTCCTCACTTTGCTGAATATTTTGTGTAGTTTGTCTTTAGACCACAACACGTCCATTGCACAATATCCTTTTATATTCACAAAAAACGGTTAAACTTTTAAAAGAAAATTTTGGACCACTAACTTATGCTACGACGTGATATAACGCTGACAAATATTTTTTTATTTTTTCTTGTATAGTTTTAATTTGAGTAAGAACTTTTTATATGTAAAATAATTTCAGTTTATTTTTTATACTGTATGATAAATAAAACGAGAATAATTACTGCTTATCTAAATCTATATATATATATATAAAGTTGCTGTTCGTAAGTCTCGCTAAAACTCGAGAACGACTGGACCGATTTGGCTAATTTTGGTCTTGAATTATGGTGGAAGTCCAGGGAAGGTTCAAAGGGTGAGTAAAATATAATTAAAAAGCTAGGAATTTAATATGTAATAATAAAACTTGACATGAATACATTTAGTTTTTTTATTTATCGATTGAAACAGTGTGAATCTGCCAGGTCAGTATATAATATATTTTTTAAAATCAAATTTTGCCACTACTTAGGTAATCTATACATTTGTGAATATAAATAAGTAAAGTTAAATCCTGAAAAAAATCCCGCTATCCCGTAAAATGTAACAGAGAGAGAGCTTACATCTGCATCTACAATATAAGTAAGTATTGTACACCCGACCGTTAAATTGCTGATTCGGGCTGTTGTCGGGCATCCTACAAATATTAGAAATTTGGTACACACATAGAAGGTAACTTGAATTAACATATAAGATAGTTTTTATCCCGGAAATCCCACGGGATCGAAATTTATGCGAGAAAAACTTCTACGCGTATGGATATAGCTTCTAAACAAACATATTAATATAAAACTAACAAGTCTGTCTTCCCGGAAATCCCG
>DWJZ01009996.1:0-10374 GCA_018249125.1 Asbolis capucinus
TTTCTAGCGTCCCCAATATCTCTTATTTGGTCCTATTTCTAGCGTCCCCAATATCTCTTATTTGGTCCTATTTCTAGCGTCCCCAATATCTCTTATTTGGTCCTATTTCTAGGGTCCCCAAATACCCCAATGATCATTGTCAACGTAGTCACAACCAATTAAATACACATTATTAAAGATAACTCAAAAACGACCTGTCAGAAGTCACTAAAATTTACATGGAATTGTGCAATAAGTACAAGCTTTTCAATAAAAAAAGTATCATGAAAATCGGTATACCCAAAAAAAAGTTAATCATCAAGTCAACATTAAGAAAAACAAGAAAGATGCTAATAATTTAAAAACCACCCGTTAGATGACGCTCAAAATAAAATGGGACCAAAACACAAGACCAGTTTTCGACCAAAAAAATTTATTATCAAAATTGGTCCACTTATAACTATATAAAAAACACATATATATAAATGAGTCCACCTTTTTTGAAGACGGTAAAAAAAGATGAAACATCTATCTCCTCTTGCATCTTACCTGTCTTTCGCCAGCAGCGACCGTCTCTGTAGTGGTGATTATCCATGCAGCCACACAGCCCGTTGTGACAGTGGCTTGCATCACCCAGCGCTGGCCGACATTGCACTGAGACGTTGCAAGGAAGCCCAATATTAGGTACCGCTGCGAAAAGAAATTAAAAACTCCTGTTATGAAATTGTAACGATCTTCCTTCAGGCAAGGGATGAGCAATTTGGCTCTTTAAGCATTTTTAAATTAATTTTTCATACTTAATAAGCTCATAAACAGTGTCAAAACATGAAGCAATTCATAAAATAAACATTATGACATAAAATTGAAGCAATAACATAAAATCTGTACATATGAACTCCAAAACTTTTAGATTTGATTCAGTATTTAAAGAACTAATCTATGTTCTTTAAATACTGAATCATAATGTAAGTTCTAGGAGAGGGTTCAAGTATTATTATCCCCCACAATTTGTGGGGGAAGCTAGATCTTCTAAGATGATACGATGCGATACAAGGGCAAGAGACGTCCTCTAGCAAAAGCGTTACAATAAATTGTAATTTGTCATTCTTAAAGTATCTTCACCTATCCGCATTAGAGCAGCCTCGTGGAGACTAGGTCTCCTCACCATCGAGGAGAAACCCGACATTAGTGGGTCTTTAATGGGTTGAAGCCGATACAAATAGAAATGATTCATTACCAGGCCAACAGATATCGTTTTCCTCGACGAACCTATCTCCACATTGGCAGGTCAGGACGTTACTGTCGTTTCTGCAAACTGTATTCTCAATCACACAATCAGAGTCTTCATCGCATCTTCCTCCAATAACTGTAAATAAATTGAACTAAGAATGAATGAAATAAGAAGTTGAAATCATAACATTGTCGTTACTGTCATTTTTTCACAACTTTTTCCTTATTAAGGACAATAATCCGTAAATAGAAAATCTTTTCCTTCATCTATCCCTTGTTAAACCTTTAGTTTGCCTTAACTTTGTCTTATCTTTTTCTGGCCTTATCTTTGCCTTTGCTTTGCCTTGATTTTCCTTAACTTTGTCTTATCTTTCTCTGGCCTTATCTTTACCTTTGCTTTGCCTTGTTTTGTATAGGTATAGGGGAACTATAATGATGAACAACCTACCAGGAGCACAGAAGTCCTCGACTTGTTGGTATCCGTAGTCGCACGAGCATTGCCCCTCTGCGCATACAGCGTTGGATGTTCCTGTACATTCCTGGCTCACCTGGCATGTTTCTCCAAGACCTGAAAAACGTAGTACAAAAGTTTATTAACTTTGCCTATTTAGTGCCAAATTAGCTGAGACTTCAAGTTACTACTAACACTATTTGAATTTTATTTCTGAAGTGTCTTTAAGATCATAGTGAAGTGGCGGATTTACCAGTAGTATTTCAGATTTGAGTAGGTTTGGCAAGGTTTAGGCAAGGCCGTCATATTTCAAGGCCGGCTATTTCGCTAACCTTATAAATATTAAAGAGTGTAACGGTTTTGTGATGTCGTACAGATAGAAGTCTGCAACACGTTTTGCGTAGGTCAATATGTGTTATAACAATAATCTAGGAACTGTTAGTTGTATAAGGTCAGAACGGCGAACACTTGACAGCCTCAGTCTTGAAAATGCGGTAATTCGCCATGGATTGAGTAATGTGATAAAAATATTTGGATTGGCCACCTTTTGAGACCTTTTTGTATGTATTCAAACTTTACTTTTTATACTCACCTAAATCAGCAGTGATGCAAAGTCCGTCGAACTCCGTAAGACCCTCAGGGCACGTACAAGTGCCGTACCCCTGGTCATCTTTCTGACACTGGATCTCTAACTCTCCTGCTAAACAGTCGCTGTCCACTTCACACGGTTCTCCGATACCTGATAAAAGATAAATTTGTTCAATCTTCGTCTAATATAATATATATGTATATATATAACATATATCCATAGCCAGTATTGACTGCTTACCATGTTGGCTTCTCCTAATAATAGGTATTTCTCCATCTTCTTACCCTGATTAGTTGTTAACGACATTGCTAAACGAAATCTTACCAGCGAACAACCGGCACATATTTCTTTGACTGTCCCAAACAGCCATTTCAGAATCGCATTCGCAGGACCGAATTCCCCACGGCGGCTGAGGTGCTCCACAGCGCGACGCAGCTCCGAAGGTATGACAGGACTCGTCGGTGAGACAGGCGTCGGTTATGAAGCGGGACACTAGAGAATACCAAGAACACGCTTATTTTAGATGAAATTTCGTGTAGTTTCTCATGATAAATCTGGTTATACTCGATAACATTATCAGCAATAGGTAGTCGATCCAGGTGGTTAACGTCGTTAGTAGTCATTAAATTTTGTTGGAGGTCTCCGGGTGGCTTAATAATTGCCGACACTCAGTGTTGTAGCTTCGAAGAATATGCTCATGGCCTTCTTATTCCTCAGAGACCCGTGCTCCGTACATATTGCGCGATTCGTGGAAGCCAATTCACACATACATGCCAAGTTTTAGAAACATAGCAGTAGAAAATACTTCAGTACTTAAAGTTTATTAATAAATAACTTTCGGTAGTTTCAATCTTAAGCCTAAAACATACCTATTATATGTCCATTTATAAGATCATCAGCAACTAACCTTTGATGCAGTCCCTCATGCTTTCCTGGAAGAAGAAGTTTGCAGGACAAGTGCAGATGCCGTTGGAGAGTGTCACAAAAAACCCAACGCACTGCTCTTCAGTCGAGGGAGACTCCAGTTCTGAAAAGTTTGAACCAGGCAGCGTTAGTTGAGCTGTTTGTTTGAGCTGTTTTTACGCAAAACATTTTTATGATTTTGTAGTCAAATACTGCCAACAAAACCCTTGTAGACAACTACCAGAAACAAACGGCTATTGCGACAATTGTAATAATTAGACATATGGTAACATGGAATTATTTGTAGATATTTATGTCCTCTATAAAACTGTAGTACATCACCTTGCTCTCTTGCCAATAATTTTCGCAGCGTACTCAATATAATTTTTTATTTTTATTTTTTATTAAACTAAAAAAACAATAAGATTTTTCCTCTTTATAATATTAGTATGATGTTTATTCATCCGTTTTTTAAAGGGCTAGTTTCCAATCGTATTACGTGGACCTGGGTTGCTTGTGTTTGGAGACGAGTTTGGCCAGTAACAAAAAAGTTTTCTGTTTATTTCTGTGACAGTCCTTTGACCGCTCAATTGTTTTTCCTATTTGTCCACGACAGTATCAACAACTACATATTATGATGGATTGTGGCGTGTCCTTACCGATTATGCGAGGAGTCCCGAAATTATTAGGTTTTGCAATACGTACCTATCTACTTGTTCCAATCCTATTTAACCTAACCAAGTTCCTAAGAATTACAAATACCAACATATGAATATGCATTTTACTGAGGCACTAAGGTATAAATATACTTACCCGCCAAACACAAGGTGCCATTTTCATTCGCGTAATAACCAAGAGGGCAAACGCAAACTCCGAAAGCCGCGCACACTAAAGGATTCTCGCACGGGTTGGCAGCATCGCAAGCGTCGCCATGTCGTACGGCCGCCATTTTGATAATCGTATCGGCCATCTTGTCTTGAACTTTTATTACCCCTAATTTAGTTTCTGGTTGTGGATTAGGATCTGAAATTATTACGGATAAACTTTTATGTATCTTACGTGTCTTTATGTGAATGGATGGTGTGAAATTAGGAACATACCCGATGTATTGAAGCATGTGAAGCTGGAAACGTTGCAAGCTCCATTACGGAATTGACAATCTTCGTCTAGAACACACCCATCCCCAACAGCTGAAATTTAAAAGACATCGATTGCAATTATAACTTGTTTTTCAAATAGTTTGTTACTTACAGATTTGATTATAATTCACGACTGAGACAATACATTTATCACCGGAAAAGAACAGAATTCCACATGACCCGTGTTTACTGATATCTCAGGAAAATGTATTTTGTAAAAACAAACAAGCAAAAAGGCCTGTACCGAGACCATTATATTCTGTCTCGATTCTTAATAACAAAAGTTTTACCTAATCCAGCTCTCCGACATTCTCCGCGCTGCCGCTGGTAGAAACCTTCCGCACAGCCACATACTCCATCACAAGCAAGACTGTTCGGGTCTCTGATGACGCCGAAACACTCCTCATGGCGCGAGCACGTCTCTCCGTACCCTCGCGACTGCCAGCACCGCCCTCTGAGGAAGTGGTGGCCAGATTGGCATTGGCAGGTACCGGGAACTGCAATAAGAAACAATTACATGTAATCTAATTGCTCTGGTGTCATCAGTAATCTTTAATAAGTTCTCATTTGGAACCCGTTCTGAACATAACTTAATCTGGTAAAGATTAAAAAGTGAATTTTGAATTTTAATTACATGATGTGGAACTCTACTGAGTATTATATGAGAATATAATAGTCTGATTAGTGGCGTAGCTTCACCGTCTAAGGCCTATGGCAATTGCCCATGGCAAGGACGGGGCCCCAAGAAAAATTGTCACATTAACTTCTTAGTAGTAAGTTCTGGAGTAGGTACTTGATGAGGTTACATTATACGCATTAACTTATGCAGAAAAATCACAAGAATTTTATAAATTATTTCTCTATAACTTTTTACACGCTTCCCTGAAGAAAACACTTGAGGAAAACATTTCCCCAGCCAGGAGGTTCCGTCTTCGTTGGTTGGTCGAGCTAACATAAAAGTTAGATTAGATTAGAGTTACCTGTAGCATTTCCTTGATCTCTTCGACAATGGAAGCCTGTGAACAGCCGTTGGCACTGATGATCGTCAAAACACGGAGATGTGTGATACGGAGCAACTGGAATTGAAAAAATAACATTATAGCTTCATCATAGAATAGTCATTTATAAATTACTAGAAATTGCCATCGCTTCGCTTCGGAAGAAGTGCTTTCAGAGTTGCCATACCAATTTTAACGCACCGAACGGCAACAAACTAGTTTTCTGGGATAAAAAGTATCCTATAACAATTGTCCTTACATAAGTTACATGCTATAATTCATCTAAATTGGTCCTTTGGTTTCGGAGTTGCCTTATTAATAATAACCTGTTATACTGCGGGAACAAAGCCTTTTCCTGGGAAAAAATCTATCCTGTAAACATTGTCGGGTTTTAAACTTTGATTATACCAAATTTGATCTAAATCTGTACAGATGCTTTGCTTGACGTTCGAACAGACAGACAAACAAACTGAAAGACCAGACAGAGACATTAAATCCAAAAAAAAGTTTTGTTCTCTATATCAATAATAATGTCTCCCTTCATCAAAATTTTCAAAAAATGTACAGAATTGACTCTGTTACAGTTTTATTATAAGTACTAGAAACTACCGTCGGTTTGCTTCGGCAGAACTGGTTGACAGACACAGTTGTTGACAGTTGACATACACTATCACGACTTTATATGTAGATATTAATGTCCTCTATAAAACTGTAGTACATCACTTTGCTCTATTGTCAATAATTTCCGCAGCGTACGCCATAAAAGGATTTGTTTGGTACTTTTTTCACACGTTGGGTTACATTGTCGACATTTTCAGGCGGATCCCTAGTTTTTGTCGCATTAAATATAGTCTATATTCATCAAGGATTATGTAGGATTCTAATGGTAAAAGATTTTTTTAATAGGGCCAGTAGTTTCAGAATCTATTCAATTTCAAACAATCACAACTTTTCTCTTTATAATATTAGTGTAGATAAAGATAAAATCATGGCAGAGAGTCTAAGGGACTCTTTTCATCTGAACAATGCACATGAGCACGGAAGCTAGCCCAGACTACCTTCTCCAGGTACACCATGGAATGTTAGATACAGAATTCCCTTCAAACTTTCATTGTAACCAGGTCGAATTAATAAACTGTTCCACATTCGTACTCTTTACGTGTCGGTGTTACGGACAACAATCAGATGAATAAAATCGACGACCCGAGAACAAATATTCATCTGCCATTTAAATTTCTGCCCCCGTCAAGTAAGAACCCCTTGATTCGAGGATAGGGTCACGTATGCCACAACTAACTATGCCACAGGACTCTCATGGGAAATGGAGTAAAGAACATATTAGCAAATTTCAGTAGGAAAAAAAGGGCCTTAGTACCTAAAATTTACCTTGAGCGCACAGAGTGCCACCCGATACGACTTGTGTCCCGACTGGACAGACACAAGAGCCCTGGACACAGACGCTGCCTGAGAGGCTGGTGCACTCCAGATCTGACGCACACGACCATATAGCTGCCACCGGCTTCAACACCAGTCCAACGCCTGCGACATTTACAGAAATCCTACTAATATTAAAAAAGCATTTATAACGATGGATGTCACACAAAGTTATAGGAAATTAGTTCATAAGGAATGTTAGTAACAAGATTTTAATCAGTAAATTCACAAGGAAGAACTCTTAACAAAAAAAAATTCTTCAAGCGTTGGATTCCGTGGTCACAGAAAAAGTCACAAGTTTGCCCCCGCAGTAAATGTTTGCCTCAATTACAATAATAATAAATTTGTTTTTTTCAAACTCGTAGTCCATATTTTTTTTGTTACTGATAGGTTTCAACAAACCGACAAACCTTTTCTTATAAACTAAGGTTAGCACATTCGATTGGAATTATGAAATAATGAATTTATAAACACAAAACAATGACAACAATAACATTATAATTTAAATAAATATTACATTAATTTAATTAAACAATGTTATAAAAATAACAATACAATTTAAATAAATAAAAATTAATTAATAAAATAATTAATTTTTGATTAAAATGATTAATTTAATTGAATAAAATAATTAATTTTTGATTACAAAGATGATTTGAATAATTAATTTAATTAAACAATGTTATAACAATAACATTACAATTTTAATAAATTTCAGATGAATTTGCAATTTCGGCCCGTATGTAGAATAATGAAATGTCAGATGAAAGATCTTGTTTTGAACCCGATAATGGTCTACTCCCGAGGTCAACTCATAACTGAGGAGGCCTAGAACATACAACATTACTCCAATCCGTGATGGATTACATTGTGGCCAGCCGGAATGTAGCATGTTTTTAAACGGCCCGAAGGCTTCCGACAGAACTTTATTGCTATCCAACGATAACAACTGATTTCCTCGTCATCCGTGCCTTCCAAAGCACGGATACACTCATGAAATGCGAGATATACGTTACATATAATGTGGGAGTCTTCTAGACAGAAATGAATAAGCATTCAATAAGTCCAACATCGTAAAAACCGTACTGATATAAAAATATACACTGCAAGCCAAATAAAAGCTTGTAAAAATATGAAAGACGGTCTGTAAATAAACGAGACTCACCAAATATTAAAAACACTTTATAATTATACATTTTCTAAAATTATCATTTATCAAACAACTTAATTAATAATTAATCAAATATACGCTTGGCACCAGCTGTATATGATTGTAAAGAAACAATGTCCAAATATCTGTTGTAATCAGATTGATAAGCAATCTGTAATTTGGATAATCAGTGCAGGTGTGGATGACTAAACAAGATTATTGGCTTTGAGAAATATAACGATTAGGTATGGTATCAAGTCCAATAAGTGACTGAGCTCTCCACAGATCCGTGTTAGAGCTCTGGAGTATTCTGTAGGCATCTTCAGTATAAGGCTTCGTAATGGACTATACGGTTCGAAGCCAAGTTACGCCATGCGAAACGCGGTAATTTTAACCCATAAATATTATTTATGGTATGCGTGGCATGTTGATAAATAGTCTGTGTTAATACAGATTATAATCTATTCCTGTGACAATTTTTTATCTATGTATTTATTCGTTTTTGCGTGCAGTAGTTACAAGCATACTATTCTCACAAACTATCGCATTTACATATGTTAGTAGAACTAGATTTGCCGCTGTGAATAGATATAGGCACATTTTTTAACAGATTGTAAAGGAGTTTCTCAATTAAATTTTTTTTTGCCCATGACATGGGGTCACGTTACAAGCACGATAATGAATCGTACAAATCTGTAACCCCAGTTTACTTATGGATGGAGATGTATAAGAAAAAATACAGTCGAATTTATCACAATATGAAAGGTACAGGAATAGTCAACCACGCTGGCCAAGTGCGGTTGACTTTACACATCTTCGACAACATTTTGGAGAATTCTCAGGAGTGCAGGTTTCCTCACGTTGTCTTCCTTCACCGTAGCAGGTGATAATCAACTTCTGATACGCACATAACTTTCAAAATTAATGGTGTGCCATATTAGTATTAGTAACTACAAGATAAAAAGAAGTCTTGACGAAAAGTAGGAAATGAAATACAGCTTTTATGATTCACACCGCATTTGCCGACTAGATTATAAAGTTTATCTGTGTAATAAAATACATATGTAGGTATAATTTGTTTATTGTATAATTTTTATGCTATTTTTAACAATAGGCAAAATTAAAATCCTACTAATACATGATTTCTTCACCTTTTTGGAGTCGCGTCTCCCTAACGACTTGCGAAAATTTTCATGCCTCTCCAAATAAAATAGTTAATTTATGAGTTCGGTTGGAGTAAAACAACATTGTACTTTTAATTATATTTATTATATGTAGGTTATTAATGCCTTTATAAGTAAATACTTAGTACAAATCAATTAAAATCTATGAACTAATTTCAAACCTTTTTACTTTTAATTATTAAATGCTTCGCGTCTCCCCTGAAAACCGGCCATGTCTCCCAAGGAAGGCGTTCCAACCGGTTGAGCAACCCTGCTAATAAATGCGATATTTTTTGCTGTTGGTTACTCCTTCACGTTAATGTTACGGAAATGTTCTGGGTTTAAGTTACCACAGATATAAATTTTAGTCTTCAGCTGCTTTTTATCCACGTACTTATGACGTGGCTGGAGCCGCGGGCGGGAATCAATGTTATATTAAAAAGTATCATCCGTACATTTTTTGTCGTCTTATAATAATTTTTTATCGTTTAAAAAAGCAGACTTCCAATGTTTCCGACAAGTAATAAAATGCATCGATCATTGTAAACGTAGTCGCAATTAATAAAAATTAAATTAAAAACAAAAACATTAAATAAACATTATTAAAGATGACACAAAAACTGCCTGGGTGATGTCACTCAAGATGACATGGCAGTATGCGGCAAGTACTAGCTTTTGAATAAAAAAGAATCTTCAAAATGGGTGAACCCAATAAAAGTTCCGAACGAACATTAAGCAAAACTAAAAAGCTGATAACTCAGAAACCGCTCGTCAGATGTCGCTCAAAGTGACATGACGATACGGAACAAGTATAGATATAAGAAAATAAAATGGGAACACATCGCAAGCACCAGCTTTCGATTAAAAAAAATCAAAATCGTTCCACTCAGTAACAAGTTCTGAGGATATAGTATATATATAAATTTACATTTACATATATAAAAAGAAAACTACCTAAACTACTACCTGGAAAGTAATGGCGTAGTACATTTTAAAGATCTAGGATGAATGGCAGGCTGATGTGGAACGTTAAAGTTAATCAAACTACAAGAGATAGTAAAATGTTGTTATAGATAAAAAAATATTCACTGTAATGACTCAAAGTGTAAACATGATTCGATTAGATTATAAAAAAAACATTTCACTGATCAATGCCTGCCAGGACTACCTAGTATTGATATTATATTTGGACCCGATTCGCACTTTGCCATTTTTATTTCAAATATATTTAAAATTAGTTTAAGAAAATTAAAAATAAAAGAATGTGATTCCGGCCAGGATCGAACTGGCGGCCTTCTGCGTGTAAAGCAGATGTGATAACCACTACACCACGGAACC